>JAVJIX010000026.1:2797500-2825000 GCA_036785185.1 Paratrypauchen microcephalus | reverse complement strand
GTTGGTTTGGTAGTTTGGTGGTTTGTTGGTTTGTTGGTTTGGTGGTTTGTTGGTTTGTTGGTTGGTGGTTTGGTGGTTTGTTGGTTTGGTAGTTTGGTGGTTTGTTGGTTTGTTGGTTTGGTGGTTTGTTGGTTTGTTGGTTGGTGGTTTAGTGGTTTGGTGGTTTGGTGGATTGTTGGTTTGTTGGTTTGGTGGTTTGGTAGTTTGTTGGTTTGTTGGTTTGGTGGTTTGGTGGTTTGTTGGTTTGGTGAAGTGCGCTCACGCTCGCTCTATCACCGGTGACGATGGAACTTGTCCGGACGTGTTTATCGTTCAAATGATCCGTCAGGCTGGAGCAGCTTCGGTGATCGGAAAATTCTTTTTGACAAAAGCTCCAGATCCCGGCGTTCTTGTTGATCGTCCCGTCTTCGTTCTTTTTACAAATAAACTTTGTGTCTTCGTGGTTGATTTTGAAACCTCTGCGCTCCTCGTGTGCAGTTGTCAGTGTCAGATCGTAACGCCCAAACATCGGGAACTCTAAGATAATAATAGTCAGGGAGCCAAAGTCTCAAGAAGAAGAAGAAGACATATAAATAAAATGGGTTGAACCTGACATGGTCTACCATACTTTTTATTTTATTTATTTTTTATTTTTTTGATAACTTTGACCCTAAGAACCAATAATTGGAGGGTCTGCTCTGCTGGAAATATCGCAAAACATTTTTTGGCCATTTTAGTGTATGAACCCTCCTTTTTTTTTTCCCCCTCTGGGAGCACGGTGGCTGAGTGGCTAGCACTCATACTTCACAGCAAGAAGGTTCAGGTTGCCCAGGCCTTTCTGTGTGGAGTTTGCATGTTCTCCCCGTGTCTGGGTGGGTTTCCTCCGGGCACTCCGGTTTCCCCCATCAACCCAAAACATGCACCATAGGTAAAATCCTCCAGCTTAGGGCCTGACCAAGCCTAAATAAGAAAACAAATTTATGGGGATGGTCCCCGGGTCAAATATAGAAACAACTTCTCCTGTGCGAGATCAATAAAGGTCAATGTTCTAATCCTTGACCACTGTAAGGCGCTTTGTGCTACAGTATGAAAAGCGCTTTATAAATATTGTTTGATGATGATGATGATGATGATGATTTTTCGATAGAACATTTTGGAAAAAAATCCTCAGTGGATTGGGTAAGCTTTCAATAAATGTATTCCAGATGCAAAGAATACTTGTGGTGACCACATTCAGTGAAAAAAATAATTCTTAAAACACATTTCTACATGATTTTGGCTCAATTTAATGCAAAAAATTAAGGTGGTTAATAAGGTTTTCTCACATTTTTCCAATATTTTCATCTTTACCTCATTGGCAATCAACTATTCCCCCAAGTTATGACATCAGCCAATATGCCGTTCTTTTCACCAAACAGTATACTCATTCCACAGAAAAAAATTATAAAAATCCAACCAAACCAATGGATCTGTGATGATTTCATGATGCAGTTTTTGAAGGGTTATTTTTGCTGTACAGATATCGAGATATATATCGTTTATCCAAAACAATTTCCCTTGTGGATCAATAAAGTTTGCCTAAGTCTATATAAGAAAATATATCTAGATATATGTTTTGCTCCATATGGCCCAGCCCTAGTTTATCCCCAGAGGGTATCTGTGCCACCCTCCTGATTATCCCACTCCACAGGAACCTACACCTAGATAATTAAGTTTAATCTTAAATTATTTTGTTCTGTTAAAGTTGTAATAGTTGTCATTTGAGGCAATACAATAATGACATAATAAAGTTATTTTGTTGTATTAAATTTCTCGTGACACATTTCCATTTGGAGAACAGAATTATGTTGAAATTAAAAAAGATGCTGAGGCCATGAAGTTTAATAATGTGGTCATTAACAACTGTGCTAAATATCCAGTGTGGCTTTCGGAGAGTAGCCTAAGGTCGTTTTCACACCTGTCTTGTTTGGTTTGTTTAAAATGAACCAGAGTTCGAACAAGCAAACCAAACAAGCGAACTGAGACCAGTGTTGTACCTGAACGATAGTTCATGAACGCATTCATATTTTGGGTGAACGTGAACTGAACGCTTTGTATTACTGCCTGATGAACGAACTGTGAACGAGTTCATTCTGGTGTCTGTGAACGACACGCGCCATCTCTTTAACTTTGTTCAATAGGGTCTCAGATTTCTGATCCATCCATCTGAAATTTCCGATCCATGTGCCCCCCCGGACCGGCACCTCTCTCCCTCTCTCCCTCTCTCCCTCTTGCTCCGCCTGGTTTGCCTCAAACCTTTCGCTGCTCCTGCAGGAGTGCTTACAAACTGTTTCCCTGCTATCTGGACTCCTCATGCTCCCCTCATGCTCTCCCGACCTTCTCCTCCGTGCTGCTCTCTGGTTCAAGGGCCAAACTTCCTGGTCTTGCGAGAAACAGCGCAGAGTGGTGCGCTAAAGGGGGCCACATTAAAGGGGGAATCACTAATGTTAATTTGTGGGTTTATTTTGTTTTCTTAAGTCTCTTAGTTAATTAAATCATATCATATGGGGGTTATTTAAGTATTTTCTTTATTATGTTGAATTGCAGGTGTTGTTTCATTATGGGGACCGTTATTTGTAGTTGGATAAGGATGTGAAATTGGATATGAAGATGGAATCTAACACATGGTTTGACTGTTAAAACTAATATAATAATTGCTGTCTATAGTTCTATATGGGCTTTGGCAATGATATTGAAAAATAATAGCTTGCAGCAATGTATTGGGAAAAAAAAAAGAACTATGAACTAGTTCATTTTTTGGAACTATGAACGAACTACTAACTATAAACAATTATGAACTATGAACAACCTAGTTCATTTTGAAATGTGTGAACTGAACTTTGAACTAGTTCATGTAGAAAATGAACTTTCCCAACACTGACCGAGACCACCTAAAAAGCTCGGTCTCGGCACGGTTCCATTCAAACTCTGGTGCGGTTCGTTTGAGGTGAGAATGCAGACTGGACCCGATCCGACGCAAGTTGGCTTTTTGTACTTAACGAGCTCCTGTCGTATGTCGAGCATTATGGGAAACCGTGGCGAACCGAACGAAACAAAACGAAACTAAATAAAACGAAACGAAACTTACGAGGCTTACTTACGTTTTGCATGAAGAGCAAGAGTCAGAAGTTGATGCGCACATGAGCGCTGTCCTCCGTAGTCATCTTGCCCTGTGACTTCGTCGTTTGGAAATTGATTGTAAAATAGTGTAAACCTCACGATGCTGCTCAAACATTTGTGCGAACTGTAAAAACTGAGCAAACCATATCGCTAAGGCTAGATTGAAAACAGCACGTATCGCCATTATTCTCCTCCTTCTGCGTTTGGACACGGCTCATTTCTGTCCAATGGCTGAGCGACCTCAGCACACGTGGTTTTGTTTATAGATGTTGGTCCACTTGGGAAAAAACTGCAGTGTGAAAGCGCACTGCACCAAAATAAAAAAAAAATTAAAAAAAATTTGTCCAGACCAAAGCTTTTCTGGTGTGAAAACGACCTAAAATTCTCTTGAGGTTCTGGGCCTGTCTAGTAGCGAAATCATCACAGATCCATTGTTTTTGGTTGGATTTTTATATTTTTTTCTGTGTAATGACCTTCCAATTATTGATCCTTAGGGTCAACATTAACAAAAACAAACAAATAAATAAATAAATAAAATAAAAACAAATAAAAAGTATGGCAGACCATGTCAGGTTCAGCCCATTTTTGAGACTTTGGTTCCCCGACTACAACCAATAAAACAGAACTTTGGGGCAGAGGAATGACGGACACAGAGGGGCAAGATACAGTGAAAATAATGAGAAGACTTTATTACTCACCTGTCGTAAAGTGGTAAATTTAAAGTGGAGCTTCTCACCCACATTATCCATAGAATTTGTCCTCTGTAAATAATGACCTCCAGTCCATAAACCAGCGCTGTTAAACCAGTTTGAGGAGGTCTTTAAAAGTAAAAAGTCCAGAGTAGTTCCTCACGTGTGTCTGTTACATCCACAGTGCACGGATCGAGTTGAAGCTGCACTCTACTTCCTTTGGACTTTATCTCTGATCTTTTATGCTTTAAAAATCATGTATCTGAAGTACTGCACCACATTTCACAATTTTCACTAAACTAGAAAGGCAGCGCTGTGATCTTTTGAACATTTAAGAGTCTCAAAGCGGGCGATTTTACTCTAGACAGAAAACAGCAGACATGATCGCACTCATCCGCAGCCAAATCCCGCTGAAGTCTTTGCCATCTGAGATTTTAAGTCTCATAAGGTTCTCCTCGTGTCTGCGGTGTGCATCATTTGAGACGGAAAAATCCTGTAGTGTGTGACGGCTTTTACTCTGTATTACGGTTCTGTATTACACAAATTATTCTTATGAGCTTTAGTTAACGAGGCTATTTTTGTCAAGAAAGAGAATACTTCCATGAACAGAAATGGAGCTCTCAGACATCATTTGTCTCCCATCTGTAACTCTATCCTCAAACCTAAATCAAAACAAAGAAAACAATAGGGCAGCAGGTCTGGTCCAGAGGTGTGAAAACACCATTATGGTCCTGAATGGTTCTGCTAACAAGAGCCACTGTAACCCAGGTATTTTTCTGCCCCTGGCCCGTCTCTACATTTTCACCCACGGCTCTTCACAACTATCGCGAGATTTGGTGCGTCAGCTCTTTTAAACATGGCCGCGCGCTATTATTCAGTTGTGTGTAGCCGTGTCTCAATTGTGTGCACAGTTAGGAGTGTACTCCGCGTACCGCATGGGCGTCGGCGAAATGGGACCGGTCTCGCAACTACCAGATGCAGCCGCCGACTCTATTTTCTCTCATAGAAGAATAAGCGCGCGGTGCATGCTGGGATATATGAGAGCGCAAAGCGTGAATGGATGCACAGTTGCTTCACGCCTTGATTTCCATGGAAATAGCCGTTTCCCAATTCAGCGAGTGCACGGTTCGGAGTGTGGTCTCAGTCTGCAGTCGAGGCGGTGCATACTTGCTGAGCCCTGAGTGCAGTCCGTGGATCACATGGGCGTCTGCGAAATAGAACAGGTCCCGCCTCAGCTCAATGAGCCGGGTGGTGTGCTCCTTGTTCCCTAAAGACAAAAACATTATTCTATTGCGACTAGTAATACTTGGAATTGAGACATGGCCAATGTCCCCCCTAATTTTTAATGTGTCTGAGCAAACACACTAACTCTCTGAGCGCTCCTTGGAGCCCTGTGCGCGACATCTGAAATGTATCCCCCCGCGTGCGGCTCACACTTTGCAGATATAAAAAAATGACCCCGCGACTGAATAAAAAGCGGAGATCCGCTAAAAGCTCTTTCATCCCTGATTTACGGTGCGCTGCATAGGTTTTCTTCTGTGCTGAGAATGTGCAGGCGCGCAGCTTAAACGTCGGACATGGCTACACTGTAGAATATCCAGCATTACAACAGCAAAGGAAATATAGAAGTGTAAGGGAAAAAGCATGTGAACGGTAATACAGGTGCCGTAAACTATGCCATTACGGCTACCGTCACACGTGTTTAGCGTAGTGTATGAAGCGTTTCATGTAGCATAGTTGTAGGTGAGGTGAACCAGTACACACATTTTATAGTGAAGTCACAACTGTCACATGGCGATGTCGCTGGCGAGTCCATCATTGTAGTCATATATCCTGTGCATGCTGTGTGCGAAGCATGCATGTTTGCACGCTTGGTCCACACCCCGATTTCCATGGAAATGACTGCGCTGTTCAGACCATGTCTTAACTGTGCAGGGGGCAAAAACCAAATAGAACGGCGGTTGTCGCCCCGGATATGACGCACATCCCCCTCCAAGGACGCTCAGAACCGTGCACTCGCTGAATTGGGAAACGGCTTATGACTGCGTTGTTGCGCCGGAAGCAGATGTCGTGCCGGAAGTGACGTATGCACCCTTAAAACCACACTCCAAACTGAGCACACTGCGAATTGAGACATGGCTTCTGTATGCCGGTCCCGGGTGGAACTGCGCTGCTGCAGGTGGGGGATTATCGCTCTTAATTTGGCGTTAAAACTACTCTAAAGTAACTGTTATGCTGCCAGCCTTTGTAGATGCCTCTCGCCTTCGTGATGAAGCGCTGTCACTCGCCTGTGTGTGTTTAATGAAGCGGAACTGGTGAGTGCTAACTTTGTTTGGAGCTAATATGCTAATGTCGGAGCTAATATGCTAATGCTAGCACTCCCATTCAAGTGCATATATTGTATGTATATTGTGTGTATATTGTATGTATATTGTATGTATATTGTGTGTATATTGTATGTATATTGTATGTATATTGTGTGTATATTGTATGTATATTGTGTGTATATTGTATGTATATTGTGTGTATATTCAATCAATCAATCAATCAAACATTTATAAGGCGCTTTTCATACAAAATTGTAGCACAAAGCGCCTTACAGTGGTCAAGGATTAGAAGATTGACCTTTATTGATCTCGCACAGGAGAAGTTGTTTCTATATTTGACCCGGGGACCATCCCCATGATTTTGTTTTGTTATTTATGCTTTGGTCAGGCCCTAAGCTGGATTTTACCTATGGCGCATGTTTAGGTTGGTGGGGGAAACCGGAGTGCCCGGAGGAAACCCACCCAAACACGGGGAGAACATGCAGTCTCCACACAGAAAGGCCCGGGCAACCCGAACCTTCTTGCTGTGAAGCATGAGTGATAGCCACTCAGCCACCGTGCCGCCAGGGGGAAAAAAAAACAAAAACAAAAAAAACACCGGAACAGCAGCAACAACAGCAGCAACAGCATCAACAACAGCAACAACAGCAGCAGCAGCAACAACAACGGCAACAACGACAGAACAACAGCAACAACAACAACAGCAAGAACAACAGCAACCACAACAACAGCAACAACAACAGCAGCAACAGCAGCAACAACAACAACAGCAGCAACAACAACGACAACAGGAACATCAGCAACAACAACAGCAGCAGCAGCAACAACAGCAGTAACAATGACAGAAACAACAGCAACAACAACAGCAACAACAACAGCAGCAACAACATCAACAACAGCAGCAGCAACAACAACAACAGCAGCAACAACAACAGCAACAACAAGAACAACAGCAACAACAGCAACAGGAACAGCAGCAGCAACAGCAGCAGCAACAGGAACAGCAGCAACAACGGCAATAGCAACAACAGCAACAGGAACAACAGCAGCAACAACAACAGTAACAACAACAGCAACAACAGCAGCAACAACAACAGCAGCAACAACGACAGAAACAACAGCAACAACAGCAGCAGCAGCAACAACAACAGCAGCAACAACAGCAACACCAACATCAACAGCAACAACAGCAACAACAACAGTAACAACGGCAACAACAGCAACAACGACAGCAACAGCAACGACAGCAACAACAACAGCAACAACAACAACGGCAACAACAGTGAATGTGTATATTGTGTGTATATTGTATGTATATTGTGTGTATATTGTATGTATATTGTATGTATATTGTATGTATATTGTGTGTATATTGTATGTATATTGTGTGTATATTGTATGTATATTGTGTGTATATTCAATCAATCAATCAATCAAACATTTATAAGGCGCTTTTCATACAAAATTGTAGCACAAAGCGCCTTACAGTGGTCAAGGATTAGAAGATTGACCTTTATTGATCTCGCACAGGAGAAGTTGTTTCTATATTTGACCCGGGGACCATCCCCATGATTTTGTTTTGTTATTTATGCTTTGGTCAGGCCCTAAGCTGGATTTTACCTATGGCGCATGTTTAGGTTGGTGGGGGAAACCGGAGTGCCCGGAGGAAACCCACCCAAACACGGGGAGAACATGCAGTCTCCACACAGAAAGGCCCGGGCAACCCGAACCTTCTTGCTGTGAAGCATGAGTGATAGCCACTCAGCCACCGTGCCGCCAGGGGGAAAAAAAAACAAAAACTAAAAAAACACCGGAACAGCAGCAACAACAGCAGCAACAGCATCAACAACAGCAACAACAGCAGCAGCAGCAACAACAACGGCAACAACGACAGAACAACAGCAACAACAACAACAGCAAGAACAACAGCAACCACAACAACAGCAACAACAACAGCAGCAACAGCAGCAACAACAACAACAGCAGCAACAACAACGACAACAGGAACATCAGCAACAACAACAGCAGCAGCAGCAACAACAGCAGTAACAATGACAGAAACAACAGCAACAACAACAGCAACAACAACAGCAGCAACAACATCAACAACAGCAGCAGCAACAACAACAACAGCAGCAACAACAACAGCAACAACAAGAACAACAGCAACAACAGCAACAGGAACAGCAGCAGCAACAGCAGCAGCAACAGGAACAGCAGCAACAACGGCAATAGCAACAACAGCAACAGGAACAACAGCAGCAACAACAACAGTAACAACAGCAGCAACAACAGCAGCAACAACAACAGCAGCAACAACGACAGAAACAACAGCAACAACAGCAGCAGCAGCAACAACAACAGCAGCAACAACAGCAACACCAACATCAACAGCAACAACATCAACAGCAACAACAGCAACAACAACAGTAACAACGGCAACAACAGCAACAACGACAGCAACAGCAACGACAGCAACAACAACAGCAACAACAACAACGGCAACAACAGTGAATGTGTATATTGTGTGTATATTGTATGTATATTGTGTGTATATTGTATGTATATTGTATGTATATTGTATGTATATTGTGTGTATATTGTATGTATATTGTGTGTATATTGTGTGTATATTGTATGTATATTGTGTGTATATTGTGTGTATATTGTGTGTATATTGTATGTATAGTGTATGTATATTGTATGTATATGTGTACAATAATGTACACAGACCTTCAGCTGGTGCTGCAGCTGCACTCGTCCCGTTCATATGTGATTGTTGTTAAAGGTGCTGTATGTATTTTAACCAGTGGTTGTGTGTTGTGTGTTAGAGGTTGTGTGTTGTGTTTTGTGTGCTGGAGGTTGTGTGTTGTGTGTTACAGGTTGTGTGTTGGAGGTTGTGTGTTGTGTTTTGTGCGTTGGAGGTTGTGTGTTATGTGTTACAGGTTGTGTCGGAGGTTGTGTGTTGTGTGTTGGAGGTTGTGTGTTGTAGGTTGTGTGTTGTGTTTTGTGTGTTTGAGGTTGTGTGTTGTGTGTTGGAGGTTGTGTGTTGTGTTTTGTGTGTGGGAGGTTGTGTGTTGTGTTTTGTGTGTTGGAGGTTGTGTGTTATGTGTTACAGGTTGTGTGTTGTGTTTTGTGTGTGGGAGGTTGTGTGTTGTGTGTTGGAGGTTGTGTTGTGTTTTGTGTGTTGGAGGTTGTGTGTTGTGTGTTTGAGGTTGTGTGTTGTGTGTTTGAGGTTGTGTGTTGTGTGTTGCAGGTTGTGTGTTGAGGTTGTGTGTTGTGTGTTGGAGGTTCTGTGTTGTGTGTTTGAGGTTGTGTGTTGTGTGTTGCAGGTTGTGTGTTGCAGGTTGTGTGTTGTGTTTTGTGTGTTGAGGTTGTGTGTTGTGTGTTGGAGGTTCTGTGTTGTGTGTTTGAGGTTGTGTGTTGTGTGTTGCAGGTTGTGTGTTGCAGGTTGTGTGTTGTGTTTTGTGTATTGGAGGTTGTGTGTTGTGTATTGGAGGTTGTGTGTTGGAGGTTGTGTGTTGTGTATTGCGTGTTGGAGGTTATGTGTTGTGTGATCATTCAAATGATTCTAGTGAATGTGTATGGAGTTTAAAAACACAGTGAGCACTTCGTTTATTACCACATGACATCACAAGGTGGACCAAAGTGTTTTCTGTTTGAGTCTAAAGTCTAAACACGATCAGAAAACGGTCTAATATCGGCCCTTTAACCCTCACTGAGACTCTCCCTGGTGTTCTATCCCAAACGACATTTCTCAAAAGCCTATTTCAAATTTTACCTCCAACTGTGAAATCATCGCGCTATAATCCCAACCTGAATGCGTTCAGGACTGTTATATTCTCATCCCCGATTTGAAAAGAGTGTGGAAAATGTTTTAGAATTTTATCTGCACAGAGTCGACACAAAGACGAGAAAAACCCCGTGAAGTGTCCCTAAAACGTCGCCAGTGTCTGTAATTATCCTCGTTTTTCATTGATTCTGATTTTAATTCAGCGTAAAGACGGAGTTGTACAGGCCCTAATCCGCCGGCGAGAACACCTGTCGGATTGGGATTACGGTAGGAACGCCGGAGAGAAAGGGGGAGCGGGGAGCGGGGAAAGAGACAGCGGCTGCCAGCTTGGATTTCTGGAGTTGGAAAAGTTGATCTGCTCCAGGTGAGAAGTGTTGAGGATTAGTGTCTGAGTTCAAGAGGAGATTGGATTTTGAAGACGAAGAAGAAGTAGAAGAAGAAGGGACTGCAGGTAAACGGTTTCGTGGTGAAAGGAGCCATTTTGTTTCGTGTCTGGTTATGTAAATTACTTTAAAGGTCTTATATGGCACAAAACTGACTCTTGTGAGCTTTAAGTTACGTTCTAAAGCTGTTTCCTCCTCAAAAACACACCTGGAGTGGTGTTTTGTTTCATTCACATGTTTGAGTAATCCTTTTGTTATTATTCTGTACATCTCCAAAGCTCAAAACGCTCTGTTCCACCTCTTAACATCATGAAGTGCTTTTTTAAAAAAAAAGTTAGCAGCTCCTTTTTACGGAGCCTTGGAAGTGTCATAGAGGTGAATAAATAATATAAGGCGCGCACACGAGTTATAAATCGTGGGAACTATTTATAAGGCGTGCGCACGAGTTATAAAGCGTGGGAACGACTTATAAGGCATGCGCACGAGTTATAAAGCGTGGGAACGACTTATAAGGCGTGCGCACAAGTTGTAAAGCGTGGGAAAGGACTTATAAGGTGTGCGCACGAGTTATAAAGCGTGGGAACGACTTATAAGGCGTGCGCACGAGTTATACAGTGTGGAAATGACTTATAAGGCATGCGCACGAGTTATAAAGCGTGGGAACGACTTATAAGGCGTGCGCACGAGTTATAAAGCGTAGGAACGACTTATAAAGCGTACGCACGAGTTGTAAAGCGTGGGAAAGGACTTATAAGGCGTACGCATGAGTTATCACGAGTTATAGAGTGTGGGAACGACTTATAAGGCCCCCATGTAATGCCTTACATTACTGCGTTACAGCAAAAAGTAATGCATTTGTAGTGTACCCCACCATTTTCTTGTCTTTTTGTTGTTCCCTTATTCTCATCTTCTGTCTTTTTGTTGCCCTATTATGAGCTGTGTCTTTTATTTTGGCTTTATTGTGCTTCTGTTGCACTTTGTGACCAGTAGATGGCACGGGGAAAGTCAGTGACTTACTAGTTGAGCTAACCAGCCGGTGAGTTGAGCTAACCAGCCGAACATGACTGAAAGCTCACAAGAGTCAGTTTTGTGAAATATCGGACTTTTAATCATGTAATAAAAATGTTCCTACCGCAGTAAGGCAAAAGCTCGATATTCGGCTGAAATGCAAGTAGATGTTGTAACGAACACCGTGTTGGTTTGTAGATCTTCATCTCCTGCCAGGACCACAGATGGAAACTTTTGCTGTACTCGTCCATATTTAAATCCCAGGTGTTCATTAAAACACAACGTCCTTTTCAAATAAAACATGTGACTGAAACGTGACTGCTTTAAAAACAAGAACGCCTCATGACAGACCTCACTCCTCCTCCTCTCTGATTCTGTTTCTATCTCTATACCTCTACCTCTCTCCCATTCGATCGTTTAGATCGGGTTTGAATCGGGTTTGAATCCGGTTTAAATCGGGTTTAGATTGGGCTTAGATTGGGTTTAGATTGAGTTTAGAGTGGGTTTAGATCGGGTTTAAATTGGGTTTAGATTGGGCTTAGATCGGGTTTAGATTGGGTTTAGATTGGGTTTAGATCGGGTTTAGAGCGGGTTTAGATTGGGTTTAGATCGGGTTTAGAGCGGGTTTAGAGCGGGTTTAGATCGGGTTTAGATCGGGTTTAGATCGGGTTTAGATCGGGCTTAGATCGGGTTTAGATTGTGTTTAGTTTGTGTTTAGAGCGGGTTTAGATCGGGTTTAAATCGGGTTTAGATTGGGTTTAGATCGGGTTTAGATCGGGTTTAAATCGGGTTTAGATTGGGTTTAGATCGGGTTTAGATCGGGTTTAAATCGGGTTTAGATTGCCTCGTTATTTTTTTCTCCCTGTTTCTCCACTTTTCTCCCCACCTCACTCCCCCTCACCTCTCTCTCTCATCTTCATCATCATCTTCTCCTACTCCTCCTCTCTTTCTCCATCTCTCCTCCTCTCTCTCTCTATCTATTTATTCTTTTTCTTCTTCTTCTTCTTCTTCTTCTTCTTCTTCTTCTTCTTCTTCTCCTTCTCCTCCTTCGTCGTGTCGTCCTGGTCCCTCTCGGCTCCTCTAGAGAAATCAGTGGTAATTACGTCTCTCCGTCTCCCATTGACGAGCTGATTGAAGAGCTCTGACAGAGTGTGTGTGTGTTCTTCTGTCTGTGTGTGTGTGTGTGTTCTTCTGTGTGTGTGTGTTCTTCTGTGAGTGTGTGTACTTCTGTGTGTGTGTGTGTGTGTGTTCGTCTGTGTGTGTGTGTGTGTGTGTGTGTTCTTCTGTGTGTGTGTGTGTGTTCGTCTGTGTGTGTGTGTGTGTGTTTGTCTGTGTGTGTCCGTGTGTGTCTGTGCGTATATGTCTGTCTGTGTCTGTGTGCATGTGTCTGTGTGTGTGTGTGTGTGTGTGTGTGTGTGTGTATGTGTGTGTGTGTGTGTGTGTGTGTGTGTGTGTTCTTCTGTGTGTGTGTGTTCGTCTGTGTGTGTGTGTTTCGTCTGTGTGTGTGCGTCCTTGTGTGTGTCTGTGCGTATATGTCTCTGTGTGTGTTCGTCTGTGTGTCTGTGTATGTGTGTGCATGTGTGTGTCTATGTGTGTGTGTGTGTGTGTGTGTATGTGTGTGTATATGTGTGTGTGTGTGTGTCAGGGGGCGGGGCTGGAGACCTGACTCGTCATTGGTCTGATCATTAATCAGGACAGGCGTAAACTGTCATGGTCGCTCATCAATGCCATCGATTAGGTAATGACACTGAACGGTTTATAGATCGAGTTTTTTCACAAGGCTGGAGACTCTCTTTCTCCATCTCTCCATCTCTCTTTCTCCATCTCTCCTCTCTTTCTCATCTCTCCATCTCTCTTTCTCCATCTCTCCATCTCTCTTTCTTCATCTCTCCTCCTCCTCTTTCTCCATCTCTCCATCTCTTTCTTCATCTCTCCTCCTCTCTTTCTCCATCTCTCCATCTCTCCATCTCTCTTTCTCCATCTCTCCTCCTCTCTTTCTCTATCTCTCCATCTCTCTTTCTCCATCTCTCCTCCTCTCTTTCTCCATCTCTCCATCTCTTTCTTCATCTCACCTCCTCTCTTTCTCCATCTCTCCATCTCTCTTTCTCCATCTCTCCTCCTCCTCTTTCTCCATCTCTCCATCTCTCTTTCTTCATCTCTCCTCCTCCTCTTTCTCCATCTCTCCATCTCTTTCTTCATCTCTCCTCCTCTCTTTCTCCATCTCTCCTCCTCTCTTTCTCCATCTCTCCATCTCTCTTTCTCCATCTCTCCTCCTCTCTTTCTCTATCTCTCCATCTCTCTTTCTCCATCTCTCCTCCTCTCTTTCTCCATCTCTCCATCTCTTTCTTCATCTCACCTCCTCTCTTTCTCCATCTCTCCATCTCTCTTTCTCCCTCTCTCCTCCTCTCTTTCTCTATCTCTCCATCTCTCTTTCTCCCTCTCTCCTCCTCCTCTTTCTCCTTCTCTCCATCTCTTTCTTCCTCTCTCCTCTCTTTCTCCATCTCTCCTCCGCTTTCTCCATCTCTCCAGCTTTCTCTCTCTCTGTCACGTTTCCTCCACCTCTCCTCCTCCTCTCCTCCTCTCTTTATCCATCTCTCCACCTCTTTCTCCATCTCTCCACCTCTCGTTCTCAACCTCTCCTCCTTTCTCCCTCTATCAATCTCCACCTCTTTCTCCTCCTCTCTTTCTCTATCTCTCCTCCTCTCTTTCTCCATTTCTCCTCCTCTTTTTCCATCTCTCTTTCTCCATCTCTCCTCCTCTCTTTCTCCTCTCTCCTCCCTCTCTCCCTCCTAAAGTAAGACTGGACCACTTTATGACATCACGAGGTGGTACGGATGGTTTTGAGGTGGCCCTTTAAAGGTGCACTGTGTAACTTTTCTCCATGGAAACCAAACCAGACCAAGTTCCAGATCTGTGGAGAAAGATAGGAGGAGAGATGGATGGTTTTAGAGAAAAACAGAATCTCTGTTTTTCTCTAAAACCACCTGTGATTGAATAAATGTATACAGTAGAGCTGTTTAAAGTCACACTGCGGAACATTCCAGGCAGATCGATAACGTCTCCATAGAAACGAGCAACCGAAAAGTTACACAGTGCGTCTTTAAGTCCGGCTCCGGTCTGAGAAAGAGAGAGACGTGTACGGTCTGCTCTCATTGATTTTGTTTGGGAAACGCGGCGCTCATCTGTTCGTAACCCTGGTTTAATCGATCGGGCTGATCGATCAGTCGGGCTTATTAACCTACTCAGGCTTAAATGAGACGGATAAATATGATCATGATTCAAACCCGAGGATTTTGATCCGAGATATTCTGATCGAAAATCAATACAGTCCTGGTTGGAAAATTATGCAGTTTTGTAACATCGTCAAAGAAGTGGAGTGGAGGAGGTGTGGATGGAGAGAGTGAAAGATCTCACCATCTCTCCATCTCTCCTCCTCTTTCTCCATCTCTCCTCCTCTTTCTCCATCTCTCCTCCTCTTTCTCCATCTCTCCTCCTCTTTTTCTCCATCTCTCCTCCTCTTTCTCCATCTCTCCTCCTCTCTTTCTCCATCTCTCCTCCTCTTCTTTCTCCATCTCTCCTCCTCTCTTTCTCCATCTCTCCTCTCTCTCCTCTCTTTCTCCATCTCTCCTCTTTCTCCATCTCTCTTCCTCTCTCCATCTCTCCTCCTCTTTCTCCATCTCTCCTCCTCTTTCTCCATCTCTCCTCCTCTCTCTTTCTCCATCTCTCCTCTCTCCATCTCTCCTCCTCTCTTTCTCCATCTCTCCTCCTCTCTTCTCTTTCTCCATCTCTCCTCCTCTCTTTCTCCATCTCTCCTCCTCTTTCTCCATCCCTCCTTCTCTTTCTCCATCTCTCCTCTTTCTCCATCTCTCCTCCTCTTTCTCCATCTGTCCTCCTCTTTCTCCATCTCTCCTCCCCTTTCTCCATCTGTCCTCCTCTCTCTTCTCTTTCTCCCTCTCTCCTCCTGTCTTTCTCCTTCTCTCCTCCTCTTTCTCCATCTGTCCTCCTCTCTTTCTCCATCTCTCCTCCTCTTCTTTCTCCATCTCTCCTCCTGTCTTTCTCCATCTCTCCTCCTCTTTCTCCATCTCTCCTCCTCTTCTTTCTCCATCTCTCCTCCTCTCTCTTCTCTTTCTCCATCTCTCCTCCTGTCTTTCTCCATCTCTCCTCCTCTTTCTCCATCTGTCCTCCTCTCTTTCTCCATCTCTCCTCCTCTTCTTTCTCCATCTCTCCTCCTCTCTCTTCTCTTTCTCCATCTCTCCTCCTGTCTTTCTCCATCTCTCCTCCTCTTTCTCCATCTGTCCTCCTCTCTCTTCTCTTTCTCCATCTCTCCTCCTCTTTCTCCATCTCTCCTCCTCTTTCTCCATCTCCTCCTCTTTCTCCATCTCTCCTCCTGTCTTTCTCCATCTCTCCTCCTCTTTCTCCATCCCTCCTCCTCTCTTTCTCCATCTTTCCTCCTCTTCTTTCTCCATCTCTCCTCCTCTTTCTCCATCTGTCCTCCTCTCTCCTTTCTTTCGACATCTGTCCTCCTCTCTCTTCTCTTTCTCCATCTCTCCTATCTTTCTCCATCTCTCTTCCTCTCTCCATCTATCCTCTCTTTCTCCATCTCTCCTCCTCTTCTTTCTCCATCTCTCCTCCTCTTTCTCCATCTGTCCTCCTCTCTTTCTTCATCTCTCCTCCTCTCTCTTCTCTTTCTCCATCTGTCCTCCTCTTTCTCCATCTCTCCTCCTCCTTCTCCATCTCTCCTCCTCTTTCTCCATCTCTCCTCCTCCTTCTCCATCTCTCCTCCTCTTTTTCCATCTCTCCTCTTCTTTCTCCATCTCTCCTCCTCTCTCTTCTCTTTCTCCATCTCTCCTCCTCCTTCTCCATCTCTCCTCCTCTTTCTCCATCTCTCCTCTGATTTTGGGATTTGTGGATTATTACAGACAAAATTGTTGTTTTAGTCTCATATTTGCTGCACCACAAAAACAAGAAATATTAAAAAAATATTTTAAAAAAGAAAAAAAAAAGTCCTGTATTTTGTTTTGTTTATATATTTTTTTTTTATTTAAAATCAATACACAGAAAACAGATGTCTTATATCCTGTTGTTCTTAAAATCTAAAAAACAAAAATAGGAAATGGCTTTTCACTTGACTTTAGGTGATCTGGAAAAATTGTGATTTGGAATTCAGAAAAAAAATTCCATTCCTGATTTTGCCTAAAGGACTTTCTTAATGACCCGGAAGTGACAGGAGGTATTTGTAGAAATAAATACTATAATACATAATTTGTGATTTTCATTCTTTTTTAATTTTTTTTAATTTTTGTATTAGTTTATTTTAGTTATTTATTTAGTTTATTTAGTTTTGTTTTGTGGTTGTATCAGGTGAGTTTGTTTTGGCGTTTGTAATCCCCGTGTAATCTGACTGTCCGCACTGGTCCAGACCTAATGCCGACTGGACTCTACTTCTCTAAATGCAGCGATAACAAAAAACAAAACAAAAAAAACTACACTTCCTCTCCTTTTTCTGTCTCATCCCCCTCTTTTTCCTCCTTCTCTCTCTTCTCTCTCTTCTCTTTTCTCAAAGTCTGACTGACCTCTCTCTCTGCTTCTCTAATCAACACAAAACTAAAAAAAACAAAAAAAAACACTCTTCCTCTCCTCTCTTTTTCATCGTCCTCTTCTCTCTTTGTCTCATCCCTCTCTTTTCCACTTCTTTCCTCTCCTTTCTCCTCCTCTCCTATCCTCTCCTCTCTCCTTTTTATTGAAAATCTGACTGGATTCTCTCTCTCTCTCTCTCTCTCTCTCTCTCTCTCTCCCTCTGCTTCTGTAATCTCATCAATATTCGGGCAACACAAAACTAATAAAAACTACACACACTCTCTCTCTCTCTCGCTCTCTGTCTCATCCCCCTCTCTTTCTTCTTCTTCTCTCTCCTCTCTCCTTTTTCCTCTCCTCCTCTCTCTTCTCTCTCTCCTCCTCTGTCTTCTCCAGTCTACTCAATGTCTGACCGGACTCTCTCTCTCTGCTTCACTAATCTCCTCAATATTTGGGCAACACAAAACAAAACAAAAAAACTACTCTTCCTCTCCTCTGTTTTTCATCCCCCTCCTCTCTCTCTCTCTCATCCCTCTCTTTTCCCCTTCTTTCCTCTCCTTTCTCCTCCTATCCTCTCCTCTCTCCTTTTTATTGAAAATCTGACTGGACTCCCTCTCTCTCTCTGCTTCTCTAACCTCATCAATATTTGGTCAACACAAAAAAAACACTCTTCCTCTCCTCTCTTTTTCATCGTCCTCTTCTCTCTCTGTCTCATCCCTCTCTTTTCCACTTCTTTCCTCTCCTTTTTCCTCCTCTCCTATCCTCTCCTCTCTCCTTTTTATTGAAAAACTGGACTCTCTCTCTCTCTCTCTCTCTGCTTCTCTAATCTCATCAATATTTGGGCAACACAAAAAACAAAAAAAACTACACTTTTCCTCTCTCTCTCTCTCTCTCATCCCCCTCTCTTTTTCTCCTTCTCTCTGTCTTTCCTCTCCTTCTCTTCTCTCTCTTCTCCTCTCTACTCAAAGTGTGACTGAACTTTCTCTCTCTGCTTCTCTAATCTCATCAATATTTGGTCAACACAAAACAAAACAAACAAAAAAAACTACACTCCTTCCTTCCTCTCTTCTCTTTTTCATCCTCCTCTTCTCTCTCCTCTCCTGTCTTCCCTCTCTCTGTCTCATCCCTCTCTTTCTTCTTCTTCTCTCTCCTCTTTCCTCTCCTCCTCTCTCTTCTCCTCGCTATTCAAAGTCTGACTGGACTCTCTGCTCTCTGGTCAACACACACAAAAAAAACCCTACACTCCTTCCTCTCATCTCTTTCTGTCTCATCCCCCTCTCTTTCTTCTTCTCTCTCCTTTTTCCTCTCCTCCTCTCTTTTCTCTCTCTTCTCCTCTTCTTCTCCTCTCTACTCAATGTCTGACTGGACTCTCTCTCTCTCTGCTTCTCTAACCTCATCGATATTTGGTCAGCAAAAAAAAAAAAAAACACTTTTCCTCTTCTCTCTCTATCTCATCCCTCTCTCTCTCTCTCTCTTCCACTTCTTTCCTCTCTTTTCTCTCTCTTCTCCTCGCTATTCAAAGTCTGACTGGACTCTCTGCTCTCTGGTCAACACACGCACAAAAACAACCCTACACTCTTCCTCTCCTCTTTCTGTCTCATCCCCCTCTCTTTCTTCTTGTCTCTCCTTTTTCCTCTCCTCCTCTCTCTTCTCTCTCTTCTTCTCTAAGTCTGACTGGATTCTCTCTCTCTCTACTTCACTAAACTCAGCAATGTTTGGGCAAGACAAAACTAATAAAAACTACACTCTCCCTCTCTCTCGCTCTCTGTCTCATCCCCCTCTCTTTCTTCTTGTCTCTCCTTTTTCCTCTCCTCCTCTCTCTTCTCTTCTCTCTTCTCCTTTTCACTCAAAGTCTGACTGGATTCTCTCGCTCTCTCTGCTTCTCTAATCTCATCAATGTTTGGGCAACACAAAACTAATAAAAACTACACACTTCCTCTCCTCTTTCTGCCTCATCCCGCTCTCTTTATCTCTTTCTCTCTCCTCTTTCCTCTCCTTCTCTCTCTTCTCCTCTCTTCTCAAAGTGTGACCGGACTCTCTCTCTCTCTCTGCTTCTCTAATCTCATCAATATTTGGTCAACACAAAACTAAAAAATAAAATAAAAAAAATACTACACTCTTCCTCTCCTCTCTTTTTCTTCCTCCTCTTCTCTCTCTGTCTCATCCCTCTCTTTTCCACTTCTTTCCTCTCCTTTCTCCTCCTCTCCTATCCTCTCCTATCCTCTCTCCTTTTTATTGAAAATCTGACCGGACTCTCTCTCTCTCTCTCTCTCTCTCTCTGCTTCTCTAATCTCATCAATATTTGGTCGACACAAAAAAAAAAAAAAAAAAAAAAAACACTTTTCCTCTCTCTCTCTCGGTCTCATCATCCCCCTCTCTTTTTCTCCTTCTCTCTCCTTCCTCTCCTCTTCTCTCTCTTCTCTCTCTTCTCCTCTCTACTCAAAGTCTGACTGAACTTTCTCTCTGTTTCTCTAATCGCATCAATATTTGGTTAATACAAAACTAAAAAAAAACTACACTCTTCCTCTCCTCTCTCTTTTTCATCTCTTTCATCTCTCTCTCTTCTTTCTGTGTGACGGGACTCTCTCTGTTTCTGAGAGAGAGAGAGAGGGAGGGAGAGGAGACAGACCAAGAGAGAAAGAGAGGAGAGAGTGTGAGAGGAGAGAGAAAGAGGAGAGAAGGAGAAATTAAAAACAAGACAGAGAGAGCTAGAGAGAGAGAGAACACAGAAGGAGAGAGAGGGAAAGAGAGAGACAGACAGACACAGAAAGAGGGCAAAAGAGAGACAAAAAGAAAGAGAGGGGGGAGAGAGTGTGAGAGGAGAGAGAAAGAGGAGAGAGAGGGAGAGTGAAAAAGAGACAGGGAGAGAAGAGGCAGAAAGGAAAGCGAGAGGAAGAGAGAAACACACAGAGATAGAGATAATTAAAGAGAGACAGGGAGACAGAGAGAGAGACAGACAAACAAAGAGAGAGAGAGACAGCGAGAGAGACAGACAGACAAACAAACAAAGAGAGAGAGAGAGAGACAGCAAGAGAGAGAGAGAGAGACAGACAGACAAACAAAGAGAGTGAGAGACAGGCAGAGATACAGAGAAAGAGAGAGCTAGACAGAGAGTGAAAGAGACAAAGAAAGATGACAGATAGCAAGACAGGCAGAGAGAGAGAGAGAGACAAAGAGAGAGAGACAGTGAGAGAGAGAGACAAAGACAAACAGAGAAACACACAGAGAGAGAGAGAGAGACAGACAGACAGACAGACAAACAAAGAGAGAGAGAGACAGCAAGAGAGCGAAAGAGACAAAGACAAATAGAGAAACACAGAGAGAGAGAGAGAGAGAGAGAGAGAGAGAGAGAGAAAGACAAACAGACAAACAAAGAGAGAGAGAGAGAGACAAAGACAAACAGAGAAACAGAGAGAGAGAGAGATAGACAGACAGACAAAGAGAGAGAGAGAGAAAGACAAACAGAAACACAGAGAGAGAGAGAGAGAGAGACAAAGACAGAGAAACACAGAGAAAGAGAGACAGACAAACAAAGAGAGAGAGAGACAGACAGACAAACAAAGAGAGAGAGAGAGAGAGAGAGACAAAGACAAAGACAAACACAGAGAGAGAGGTTATAATTCTGTGTCAGACTGGAGCAGAATATGTTTCATATTTTGTGTTTTATTGTGACAGACTCAGGAGTAAATCCTCTTTTCCATTGATAAAAACTACAGTAAACCTGGAGAAGCAGATTTAAAATCACAACTCATCATTTTGAATGTTTCACACTCCTCCCTGCCTCATAACTCCTCCACTTCTCCACTCCTCCACTCCTCTGCTCCACTCCTCCACTCCTCCGCTCCACTCCTCCACTCCTCCGCTCCTCTGCTCCTCCACTCCTCTGCTCCTCCACTCCTCCACTCCTCCGCTCCTCCACTCTTCCACTCCTCCGCTCCTCCACTCCTCCGCTCAAGGCCCTCCCTCTCCCTCTCTCTCTCTCTCACCCCCATACATCTGTCACTCTTCATCTGCTCACATTCCCTCGCTCTCTCTCTTCTTCTCTCCTTCTCTCTCTCCCCCCTCTCTCTCTCCTTCTCTTGCTCCCTCTCTCCTTCTCTCTCCCTCTCTCTCCTTCTCTCTCTTTCCTTCTCTGTCTCTCCTTCTCCCTCTCTCTCCTTCTCCCCCTCTCTCCTTCTCCCTCTCTGTCCTTCTCCCTCTCTGTCCTTCTCCCTCTCTCTCCTTCTCCCTCTCTGTCCTTCTCCCTCTCTCTCCTTCTCCCTCTCTCTCTCTCTCTCTCTCTCCTTCTCTCTCTGTCTCTCTCTCTCCCTCACACACACCCCCATACCTCTGTCACTCTCCATCTCCTCCCTCTCTCTCCCTTTCACCCTTTCCTACCCTTTCCCTTCCTTTTCTCCGTCTCTCCCACTCTCCCCCTCCCTCTCTGCTGTTCTCTCTCTCTCTTCCTCCTCCCTCCCTCCTTCCCTCCGTCTGTCCCTGTCAGCCTCTTCGCCCTGTAAGCAGCCGCCTCAGCACTTCAGCAGATCTGAGCTGTCACAGAGTAAATCAGAGAACGACAGGAAAGGAGGGAGGGGGAGAGGGAGAAAGAGAGAGACGAAATGAGAAAGAGAGTGGAGAATGATAAAGAGAGAGAGGGAGAAAGAGGAAAGAGAAAGAGAGAGGGAGAGAAGAATGATAGAGAGGGAGAGAAGAATGATAGAGAGGGAGAGACAGGGAGAAAGAGAAGAAAGAACGAGAGAGAGAGGAAATGAGAAAGAGTGGAGAATGATAAAGAGAGAGGAAGAGAGAGAGAAAGACGAGGGTACAATGATAAAGAGACAGGGAGAGAATGATAAAGAGGGAAAGAGGGAGAGATGGTGAATAGAGAGAGGAAGAGAGATAGAGAAAGGGAGAAAGGGATTGAGGGAGAGAGAAAGAGAATGAGAGAGAAAGAGAAGGAGAGAGAGAGGGATGCCCAACCAAAGGAGGGACAGAAATAGGGAAAAAGAGAGGAAAAAGAGGGAAAGCGAGAGAGAGAGGGGGGGGGCAGGGAGAAAGAGAGGAAAAAAAGAGAGAGGAAATGAGGAAAGATAGAGGGGGAGAATGATATAGAGAGGGGGAGGGAGAGGAAGAGGGAAAGAGAGAGAGGGAGAAAGAGAGGAAAAAGACAGAAAATGAAAAGATGAAAAGAAAAGAATGAAAGAAAGGGGGAGGGAGAGAGAGAAAGAGAAGGACAGAGGAAGAGGGAAAGAGGGACTCCAAACCAAAGGAGCGAGAGACACGGAGATAGAGGGACAGAAACAGGGAGGAAGAGAGGAAAAAGACAGGGAAAGAGAGAGAGAGTGGGGGAGAGATAGAAAGAGGGAAAGAGAGAGAGGGAGAGAGAGGAACAGAAGGAAAGGGAGAAAGAGAGAGAGGGAGGGAGAGAAAAGAGGATCTACAGCCTCACATTAACGCTTCAGTCAGAAAGTGAAGAACAGTTTGTGCGAGTCAGCAGAGGAGAAGAGAGGGAGAGAGGGATTGTGGAGAGAGGGATTCTGGAGAGAGGGATTGTGGAGAGAGAGATTCTGGAGAGAGGGATTGTGGAGAGAGAGATTCCGGAGAGAGGGATTGTGGAGAGAGAGATTCTGGAGAGAGGGATTGTGGAGAGAGAGATTCCGGAGAGAGGGATTGTGGAGAGAGAGATTCCGGAGAGAGGGATTGCTGACAGGAGCAGAAGGAAAAGTTTATTCCTGAATATGAGAATGAACTGGAGTTGTGTTTTTTTTAATTTCATTCGCACTCGTTTAACACAAACCCTCCACCAGTTCTTCCCTCAAACTGAAAACGCTCTGTTCCACCTTGTGATGTCATCATGTGGTAATGACCAGAGACCCGTGAGGAGGCGACCATCTTCACCAAACAAAAGGGAGCGCCGTTTAGTTCGTTTAATGTCACTTTGTTATCAACGTTATTATTTTCTGTTTTCTTTCCCTCTCTCCCTCTCTCTCTTTCCCTCACTTTCTTTCCTCTCCTTCTCTCTGTATGTCCCTCTCTCTCCCCCTCTCTCCCTTCTTTGGTTTGGTGTTCCTCTTTCCCTTTCTTTCTCTCTCTCTCCCTCTTTCTCTCTCTCTTTCCCTCTCCTTCTGTCTCAATTCCCTCTCCCTCTCTCTCTCCCTCTATCTCTTTCTCTCCCTTCTTTGGTTTGGCATCCCTCTCTATTCTCTCTTTCTCTCTCTCTTTCCCTCACTTTCTTTCCTCTCCTTCTCTCTGTCTGTCCCTCACACCTTCTCTCTTCCCTCTCTCTTCCTTCTTTGGTTTGGTGTCCTTTCCCTCTTTCTTTCTCTCTCTCTCCCTCTTTCTTCCCTCTTTCTCTCCTTCTTTCTTTCTCTCTCTTTTTCCCTCTCCTTCTCTCTCTGTTCCCTCTCTCTCCCTCTCTTTATCATTCTCCTCCTCTCTCTTCCCTGTCTCTCTCTCCCTCCCTCTCCTCCTTCTCTCTCTCTCCCTCTCTCCCTTCTTTGGTTTGGTGTCCCTCTTTGCCTCTTTCTTTCTTTCTCTCTCTCCCTCTTTCTTCCCTCTTTCTCTCCCTCTTTCTCTCTCTGTTCCCTCTCTCTCCCTCTCTCTTTCTCTCTTTCCCTCTCCTTCTGTCACAATTCCCTCTCCCTCTCTCTCTCCCTCTATCCCTTTCTCTCCCTTCTTTGGTTTGGCATCCCTCTCTATTCTCTCTTTCTCTCTCTCTTTCCCTCACTTTCTTTCCTCTCCTTCTCTCTGTCTGTCCCTCACACCCTCTTTCTTCCCTCTCTCTTCCTTCTTTGGTTTGGTGTCCTTTCTCTATTTCTTTCTCTCTCTCTCCCTCTTTCTTCCCTCTTTCTCTCCTTCTTTCTTTCTCTCTCTCTTTCCCTCTCCTTCTCTCTCTGTTCCCTCTCTCTCCCTCTCTTTATCATTCTCCTTCTCTCTCTCTCCCTCTCTCCCTTCTTTGGTTTGGTGTCCCTCTTTGCCTCTTTCTTTCTCTCTCTCTCCCTCTTTCTTCCCTCTTTCTCTCCCTCTTTCTCTCTCTGTTCCCTCTCTCTCCCTCTTTCTTTCTCTCTCTCTCCCTTTCTCTCCCTTCTTTGGTTTGGCGTCCCTCTCTATTGTCTCTTTCTCTCTCTTTCCCTCACTTTCTTTCCTCTCCTTCTCTCTGTCTGTCCCTCGCACCCTCTCTCTCCCTCTTTCCCTTCTTTGGTTTGGTGTCCCTCTTTCCCTCTTTCTTTCTTTCTCTTTCCCTCTTTCTTTCCTCTTTCTCTCCCTCTTTCTCTCTCTCTCTTTCCCTCTCCTTCTCTCTATGTTCCCTCTCTCTCTCCCTCTCTTTATCATTCTCCTCCTCTCTCTTCCCTGTCTCTCTCTCCCTCTTTCTCTCTCTCTCCCTCCCTCTCCTTCTCTCTCTCTCTCCCTCTCTCCCTTCTTTAGTTTGGTGTCCCTCTTTCCCTCTTTCTTTCTCTCTCTCTCCCTCTTTCTTCCCTCTTTCTCTCCCTCTTTCTCTCTCTGTTCCCTCTCTCTCTCTCCCTCTTTCTTTCTCTCTCTCTCCCTTTCTCTTCCTTCTTTGGTTTGGCGTCCCTCTCTATTCTCTCTTTCTCTCTCTTTCCCTCACTGTCTTTCCTCTCATTCTCTCTGTCTGTCCCTCACACCCTCTCTCCCTTCTTTGGTTTGGTTTCCCTCTTTCCCTATTTCCTTCTCTCTCTCTCTCTCTCTCTCTCTCTCTCTCCCTCTCTTCCCTCTTTCTCTCTCTCTTTCCCTCACTTTCTTTCCTCTCCTGTCTGTTTGTCCCTCTATCTTCCTGTCTCTCCCTCCGTTGGTGTCTCTCTCTTTTTCTCTCTCCCCCAATACCTCTCCCTCCTCTCTCTTTCTTTCTTTCCCTCTCCTTCTCTGTCGGTTCCCTCTCTCCCCCTCTCTTTATCATTCTCCTACTCTCTCTTCCCTCTTTCTCTCCCTCTCTCTGCCTTCTTTGGTTTGGCATCCCTCTCTCTTCCCTCTTTCTCTCTCTTTCCCTCACTTTCTTTCCTCTCCTCTCTGTCCATCGCACCCTCTCTCTCCCTCTCTCCCTTCTTTGGTTTGGTGTCCCTCTTTCCTTCTCTCTCTTTCCCTCTTTCTTCCCTCTTTCCCTCCCTCTTTCCCTCTCCTTCTCTCTCTGTTCCCTCTCTCTCTCCCTCTCTTTATCATTCTCCTCCTCTCTCTTGCCTCTCTCTCTCTTTATCTCTCTCATTCTCTCTCTTTTTCTCTCATTCTCTCTCTCTTTCTCTCTCTCTCCCTCTCTCTGCCTGGTTTGGTTTGGCATCCCTTTCTCTTTCCTCTTTCTCTCTATTCTCTATTCTCTCTCTCTTTCCCTCACTTTCTTTCCTCTTCTTCTCTCTGTCTGTCCCTCGCGCCCTCTCGCTTCCCTCTCTCTCCTTTCTTTGGTTTGTCTCTCTCTCTCTCTCTCTCTCATCTGAGGCCACCGTTCCCCATGGGCAACGCCAGAGAAATGGAGGGTCCAGCCCCCCTCAAGGAGTTGGGTTCCAGAGCCCAAGCTGTGCGTGGAGGTGAGGCCGACTATATCTAGTCGATAACGCTCAACCTCCCGCACAAACTCAGGCTCCTTCCCCCCCAGCGAGGTGACATTCCATGTCCTCAGAGCTAGTCTCCATGTCCGGAGATCCGGCCATTGAGGCCCCCGCGTTCGACTGCCGCCCAGATCTCTCTGCACCCGGCCCTTATGGATCCTCCTGTGGGTGGTGGGTCCACAGGAGGACGGCCCCACGTCGCTTCTTCGGGCTTCGCCCGGCCGGGCCCCATGGGGAAAGGCCCGGCCACAAGACGCTTGCTGGCGAGCACCCACCCCAGGTCTGGCTCCAGGGTGGGGCCCCGGTGACGCCAGTCCGGGCGACATATCTGACCTTGTTTTAAAACTCAACATAAGGGTTTCTGAACCGCTCTTAGTCTGACCCGTCCCCCAGGACCTGTTTGCCTTGGGTGACCCTACCAGGGGCATAAAGCCCCCGACAACATAGCTCCCGGGATCATTCGGGCACTCAAACCCCTCCACCACGTTAAGGTGGCGGTACCGTGAAATATCCAAAAGATAATTTCACAAATATTGAATTAATTCTAATCGTGATTAGACCAAAGGAGCATTTTAACAATCTTTGACTACGTTTACAGGTAGCCAGGCATGTTGAGAAACAAATATTTCTCTCTCTCCGTTTTCCAAAATTAAGGCCCCGTTTACACGTACACTGGTATTTTTAAAAACTGAGACATTTCCCTTCGTTTGTACCCATCTTTTACACGCAAACAGTGAATTCACCTCTGAAAACGAAGGAGAACGCTCTGCGAGCCAATCAGAGTCACACTTTTGGAGCGTCATCTGCCTAAAACTCTGTTTATCTCACTTTACACGCAAACACGAAACTGTAGTTTTCCAGAATCTCCACTCTAGCCGGAGTTTTTAGAGAGATTTGATTTCAGTTTGCGTGTAAAAGATGGGTACAAACGACAGGAAATGTCTGTTTTTAAAAATACCAGTGTACGTGTAAACAGGGCCTTAATTTTGGATGGGAGGGCATCTGACACACGATTAGTAAGTGTGGTAACTGTGACGGGCTTATTCATTTCTTCTGAGTACTTTATATACAGTAGGTTTAATACTTCCACCACTATTAAACTAGCACCGTCTCTACTGCTACTACTTTGGAGTACTTTTAACAAAAATCCACAAGCATTCTTAATGAATCCTGTGACCGTCACTTCAGATCGCTCAGTTCTCCGCTGTAGCTCGGCCTTCATGTTCCTCTTCCTATTTCCATAAAGTTAAGACTCCAGACTCGAGGCTTAATGTACTCACCCGACTCCCGTGCGACCCCGCGGACCCCACAAATGAGCTGTAATTCCACTAATAACAACATTCCAGCGCTAATTCCTGTGATATGAATCAGTGGAGATGCTTTTAGCGGCATTAGCGTCCGTAGCATTGACCGGGCGCGTGATGTCGGCGTGACCTCTCGCCGTGACCTCTCGGCGTTAAAAGCTTTCCGTGATAGTGTGATTGTGACTCACCGCCGCACGTACAGAAATAAAGGCATGGAGGCTGTAACTCAAAGCCGAGGAGGTAATATCGGAGGTTAGCGTTAGCGCTCCGACCTCAAACCGCGGTGAAAGGTCAGGCTGTGCTAACAGGCGTTTTCAAAATGCGTACAAAATGGAAGAGGTTGGTAATTTTCAGTGTAATTATTGATAAATGTCGTTAATAACCCTGAAACTGTCACAGCGCACACAGAAGGACAGTGGGAGGGCATCTGACACAGGGATGGACGACGGGAGGGCATCTGACACATCTGAAATCTCTGAAATATAATAATTTGCACTAGGACTGGGCAGAATACCAGTTCCTACCAAATACCGTTTGTTTGTTTTTTTTTTGTTTTTTTAAATGATATGCATTTTTCATTTATTGCAGTGAGTGTGTGCGTACAAAACATCGGGAACACAGAGCGGTGGAACGGCGTGCCGGGGGACTGTTTTGCAGTGGCATGAGAGTGGTGGAAGCGTAAGCCGTGGCCCAATTCGAGGGCTGCAGCCTCCGCTATTTTTTCAGCCGCTCCGAAAACTGCAAAAGCCG
>JAVJIX010000026.1:2782500-2787500 GCA_036785185.1 Paratrypauchen microcephalus | reverse complement strand
GGAGCTCTGGAGCAGTGGGCAGGGGCAGGGTGGAGCTCTGGAGCAGTGGAGAGGGTGGAGCTCTGGAGCAGTGGACAGGGGCAGGGTGGAGCTCTGGAGCAGTGGAGACGGTGGAGCAGGGTGGAGCTCTGGAGCAGTGGAGACGGTGGAGCAGAGTGGAGCTCTGGGCTTGTGAGGAGATCAGATCTGGAGAAGCTCCAGTCCACAGTCCTGGTCTCTGCTTTTGTGTTTACTGTTTTAAATGAGTATTTCTCTTTCTCTGTATCCATGGAGACCGTGAATGGAGAAAGCTGTGGACGTCTGAAACGCTACAGACGACACCAAATGTGACAGAAGACCTTCCAGAGGAAATACTTTGAGGGAATTCTTGAACTACTCAAAGTTTATAAATGCAGTTTTATTGATTGATTGAGGCAGGATCTTGGTCTGGAGTAGAGCTGGACCCTTCTCCGGAGCTGAGCGAGCGTCTCGGTCCGGAGTATCCCGCTGGAGGTTCAACATAATGTCCATGTTTTCATCCAGACACACGGAGAACATGCAAACGCCTCTCCGAAAGACCCTACTTTTTCAGTGAACCTACTTTTGCCTGCAAAACATTCCAGGAAAAACAATAACATCTCAGCCTCCACTGGAAAACCTACACAATACCCCATTTAACCGAAGTGAAGAAATCATGGCATAATTAATGAAACGTTATAATTCACGTCTAATAAAGTCGCTCCGTTCCTAATTAGTGTCTCGTGTTTGGCAGATTGTGATCCCGGAGTCACTAACCTGGAGTTCAAATCTCATATTTAAAAATTCATGTTTGTTTTTACCTTTGCTTATTTTGATTTCCTTCAAACCGGGAGCCGCTGCATCTGCTGGCATCGCGTTGTCAATTATGCATGTCGCGTATTAATACTTAATTTTATTTGATTTGCCCGAGCGAAGCTGTTAATCCGACTGGCGCGTACGAACGGGAAAAGGTGCATGGAAATTGTCCTAAAATCTCCAAGTCTAAGCAATTAACTCCTTGGTTTACGCTCCGGAGATAGGGCTTAATGACGCGATCCAGTGAGCCCGCAAATTTGGCCCTCCAGGAACACGGGACGAGGAATCAGAATATGGAAATGTGGAGTTATTGTCGGAGAAACGGAGGCGTCTGGAGAAGGCCTCCAGGGGGCGCTGCGTCTGTGTGGTGATGGAGTGTGCGAAAACGTCAAAAACCCCGGCGGCCATTTTGGATCTAGATATAAAAAGATATACCATCTTGTTTTGTTTATACTTAGCAGCTGGTGTGTGATGCTAACTGTACGCACTGCTCTGTCTGAGCTTTGTTAGAGCTTAGTTAACACAATCTCACCAGAAAGAATTGACTTACCTGGAACTAATTCATGAATAATAATTAATAATTTAACACGTTAATTCGATTAATTAATTACACTGCAAATTAACGCAATTGATTATGAGCGGCAATTCAATGGGCAAGCGAATCGCTGCCAGGGCCTTTAAACGGCGAGTTTATTTATAAAAAGAACAAAGACGGGACGATCAAAAAGAACGCCGTGATTTGGAGCTTTTGGCAAAAATAATGTTCCGAGCACCGAAGCTGCTCCAGCCGGACGGATCATTTGATCGATAAACATGTCCGGACAAGTTCCATCGTTACCAGTGATAGAGCGAGCGTGAGCGCACTTCAACAAACCACCAAACCACCAAGCCAACACACCAACCAACAAACCAACAAATCAACAAACCACCAAACCAACAAACCACCAAACCACCAAACCACCAAACCAACAAACCACCAAAACAACAAACTACCAAACCACCAAACCACCAAACCAACAAACCACCAAACCACCAAACCACCAAACCACCAAACCAACAAACCGACCAACAAACCACCAAACCAACAACCAAACCAACAAACCACGCTCGCAGAATTTGGGAAACGAATGCACAAAGCGACCACATGAAAATTGACAAACTCAGTCACAAAGTGGGTTCGTTCGCTCACAATCTCTCTCTCACGCTCTTAAAATGCGATTAATTAGATTAATTAATTACAAATCCTGGAATTAATTAGATTTTTTTTTGTAATCGCCGGACAGCACTAATAATAATATAATATCAAATAATATTACAGTCAGAAGCTAGCTAGCATTAGCCAACAGTTTGTTACTTTTTTAGACTACGTTCAGGCTGCAGGGCTTAAAGCTCAATTCGCATTTTTGGGTGAAATCCGATTTTTTTGCGAGGTCGTTCACATTTCCAAATAAATGCGACTTGTATGTGATCTCCAGTGTGAACTTTAAACGCCCCAAAAGTGTCCCGCATGCGCCTTGGAGGACACGACAACGTCAAACGCAGCGAGTGTGCTCAGTGTTTACGGAAGTCGCCTAAATGTGGACACGAGCAGAAGAAGAAGAAGAAGAAGTGAACTTTATTGATCTCACACTGGAGAAATTCTTCTCTGCATTTTAACCCATCCTATATATATATATATATATTAGGAGCAGTGGGCAGCACACATTGAGCACGTGGAGATTTTAAAGTTGTTGTCGTACCAGAGCCAGAACATGTACAACTTATTTGTTTTAAGGAAGAGATTGAGAAGGAGGAGGTTTTTGGCCTTGCCGTTTTGTGGGGCAGTGGCAGCAATGTCCGTAGAAAGGAACCTGTTGTTGCTGAGAGTGATGGAATTGCGATGTGCTTCACTGCTTCACTGACACGGACTTCATACACAATTTTCGCATGACGAGAAGAACGTTTGTGTACATTTGTGAGCGCCTACTTGTACCACTCTCACTTGTTGATGACGTGTAGGTCGGATGAACGCGACCTGACCGTTCAGACTGAAGTCGCATGTCAAAAGATCGGATATGTATCGGTTTTAGGACCACATATCCAAGTGGCCTGGGTCGCATTTGAAAAAATCGGATCTGTGTCGTTCAGACTGTCATTAAAAGATTGGATACAGGTCGCATAGAGGCAAAAAAATTGGATTCGAGTCACTTCAGGCTGCAGTCTGAACATAGCCTTTGTCACTTAATAACTTAATGTTTTTTAGTTAGCTCATACTGACCATTTTTGTTTTTTCATACTAATCACAGGCTCCTGAAAATGTCGTTACTTTGAACCATGTTGTATTTTTTCTTGAGTTTGTCTGGAAGGTTTTCACAGCGTTTCACAAAACATAAAATTTAAAGTCTAACTTGAGTAACAGAACGTCAGACTGTGTAGTACCTTCAGTTAGCGTCACCCCCAGAGAATGTTGACGACATCAGCTGCAGAGTTTCAGTGAGAGCTCCTGCTGTGGCTCTGAGAGTGTGAGACGTGTCCGGGGGCAGGGACATCAAAATGAAAAGAAGAATCTTGAGCCCAGCAGCCATTTTCTGTCAAGTGTCGGAGAAATGTGAAAAGAGCTTCTTGTTTTAAATAAAAAACTACAGCGATGAATAAAGTTCCATAAAGTTTACGTCCAGCTTGAAGATCTTAAAGGAGATTTTTTTTTACAATCTGAATCTTCCGGAGATGTTTTAGTTTAGTGATATCCGTAACGTGAGTTCTCGGGGCATATGTTTGCGGTCTCCAAATAACCCAAACTTTAGCACTTTTCAAATCATAGAAGCTCAATGTCTTAGTCTACACTTTCGTTTGAGTCAAAAGTGGCCTGTAATCCGAGATTTATCCATAGATTCGAGTAGATGAGGAGGCCAGTGTGCATGTGTGGAGTCACAGCTGATTTCGCTCTCAGCTCTTGGGACCCAAACATGAAAGGCAAAGCTGTAAGACGTTTGGACCATCGTGTTTGCAGTACCCACTTCAGTCAGGACGAATTTTACCAGCAAAGGAAAAGAAAGAAGGCCAGCGGATTCTGCGCACGATTCTGAAAAGTAATGCGATACCGATGGCTGTTCTCTGCTGCTCCTAAAACTGTCTCCGCTTCATTCTTTCCGTCTCTTCATCCGTATACTCAGGCACAAAACGATAGGGACGGCCATCATACTCAAATAAGTCCTCTTCATACTCAAAGTCCGAATCTTCTGCCATGTGTCGCTCGCAATAGAAAAGTTCAGAGCGGTGTTTATCTGCGAATCAGCTGGGGAATTCGCACATGCGCGCTGTCCTCTATGAAAATATAGCTGGATATCGGGTTTCAGGCTGCTTTGGACTCCACTTAAAGTCTACGCTGACACATCGATCTTCTATGATTTGAAAAGTGCTAAAGTTTGTGTTATTTTGGTGACTTCAACATCGTGCCCCGATCACTCACGTTACGGAGATCGCAAATCTAAAACATCTCCAGAAATGCTCCAAATGACACCAAAGTGCTATGGGTGAGTAAAACAACTTGTTTTATTACTGAAATAAGGCTCAGATTGTAAAAAAAAAAAGTTAATTCTCCTTTAAAAAGGTACTCGTAATGTTATGTACTGGACAAGGTCAGAGCTTGTCCTGCTGCTACTAATGATTAGTGTTGTTCCGATACCATTTTTTTGGGCTCCGATCCTCTAGTAATACTTTTCTCTACTAATACTTGGCCTTATTGTACTCGTCGATACCGATGCCAGTCCGTTACAACATAGTGGGAAGACGTAGATTAAGAATACTCAATTTTGTTTAGGGATGCACCGATCCACATTTTTTCACTTCCGATCCGAACCCGATATCTGAATTTGGATATCTGCCGATACCGATACTATTCCAATATCAAAACTGTTTGTTTTCAATATTATCATCATTATTGTTAAACTACAAATAAACACTCCCTGTGTGCACATGATAGGATCAGATTGGATTTCTCCAAATCCGATCCCGTTACTTGGCGGGTGGTCTGTCCTCGAATCCGAGTGCACATGAAAGTCGTGTAATCGGATAATGGTCAGCGACCTGGCCGGCTCTGCTACGCTATGTGGCGCTGTCGTCCAACTACTTCCGGGTGATGGCTACTCAATAAAAACACAACAAACTATGTGGCGGTTACAAAGATGGTGCTCGAGGAGTTTGACGGA
>JAVJIX010000026.1:2750000-2777500 GCA_036785185.1 Paratrypauchen microcephalus | reverse complement strand
CAGACGGGTTTAGATTAGGTCTGATTTAGTTAAAAAGATGTTTTTATTGTATTAAAATTAACAAAATGTGTCTGTGATGGTCGTGGTCGGCTGCTTTTGTGGCTGACTGGCTGACACACTGAGCACTTTTTAAACCTTTTTTAGTTTTATCTTGAATTTTTAAATTGATGTTTGGGGATTTTGACCAACTAAGAAGTGCAGCTTGTGCAGTTCAAAAGACAGAAGTTGGATTATTGGATTATATGATTTGAGCTGTTTGTTTTTCCTGTATCCATGGCGACCCTCCAACTCTAATTAGTTCTTCCAGAGGGAATGTCTCGATTCATCACCGATCGAAACAACAGGGCAGTGAGAGGTTCAGTCCTAGTCTAGTCCTGGTTTAGTCCTGGTTCAGCCCTAGTCTAGTCCTGGTTCAGTCCTAGTCTAGTCCTGGCTTAGTCCTGGTTCAGTCCTAGTCTAGTCCTGGTTTAATCCTGGTTCAGTCCTAGTCTAGTCCTGGTTTAGTCCTGGTTTAGTCCTGGTTCAGTCCTAGTCTAGTCCTGATTCAGTCCTAGTCTAGTCCTGGTTTAGTCCTGGTTCAGCCCTTATCTAGTCCTGGTTCAGTCCTAGTCTAGTCCTGGTTCAGTCCTAGTCTAGTCCTGGTTTCGTTCCGATCTGAAAGACAGCCTGGCGACTATGGCAAGTGAGCTCTCCCGATTCTGGGAGCCAATCAGAGAGCGGAGAGGGGTGCAAAGACGGTGACGCGTACTACTTGACAAACGGAAGCTTGTAGTTTGAACTGACAACTGACATGATTGGCTATGGGCTACGTATACGCCAAATGATAGACATTCATAATGCCCAATAAACGGCCGTTGGCGATCGTAAACCACACCTCCGCTACGAGATATTTCGAAGGTGGCTCCCAGACCATATATCACTTGTGATATGGTCTGGTGTAAACCAGGCAAGTTTACTCCTGGTTCAGCCCTAATCTAGTTCTGGTTTAGTCCTGGTTCAGTCCTAGTCTAGTCCTGGCTTAGTCCTGGTTCAGCTCTAGTCTAGTCCTGGTTTAATCCTGGTTCAGTCCTAGTCTAGTCCTGGTTTAGTCCTGGTTCAGTCCGAGTCTAGTCCTGGTTCAGTCCTAGTCTAGTCCTGGTTTAGTCCTGGTTCAGCCCTAGTCTAGTCCTGGTTCAGTCCTAGTGTAGTCCTGGTTTACTCCTGGTTCAGGCTTAATCTAGTCCTGGTTTACTCCTGGTTCAGCCCTAATCTAGTCCTGGTTTAGTCCAGGTTCAGTCCTAGTCTAGTCCTGTCTTAGTCTGGGTTCAGCCCTAGTCTAGTCCTGGTTTAGTCTTGGTTTAGTCCTAGTCTAGTCCTGGCTTAGTCCTGGTTCAGCCCTATTCTAGTCCTCTGTTTAGACCTGGTTCAGTCCTAGTCGAGTCCTGGTTTAGTCTTGGTTTAGTCCTAGTCTAGTCCTGGCTTAGTCCTGGTTCAGCCCTATTCTAGTCCTCTGTTTAGATCTGGTTCAGTCCTAATCTAGTCCTCTATTTAGTCCTGATTCAGCCCTAGTCGAGTCCTGGTTTAGTCCTGGTTCAGCCCTAGTCTAGTCCACGTTCAGTCCTAGTCTAGTCCTGGTTTAGCCCTAAGCCCTAGAGAGGCTTAGGAGCGTCTGTGTGCCCAGACTTCACCTGGCGCCCCCTGGAGACTGCTGTGATGCTACAGGACACAGAGGAGAGACACTTTTGTCCTGAGGGTTATTACTCTCCTCAAACTGCCCTGACACTGGAGCTGATGACTCGACCTGTTGAGCTGCTCTGAGACTTTAGTTTGAACTTTCCTATTATTATTGCATTTCACTGTTCAGTGTGCTTAAACTGGCCCTCAGGAGAAATAACGTGAGGTTGATTGATTGAGGTCTTGGTCTTCAGACGCTCATATTTACAGAATCAACTGCCTGGGGAAATGTCTGAGCCGGGGTCTGTGATTCTCCCACGGAATATAGCACATTTTAAGACTTGTTACAGGTGAAAAACATCGCCTGTGAGTTTGGCCAGAACTATTTGTCCTGTAAAATGTGTAACTTTTAGAATAATTTTTAAGATAATCCAAAATTTCAGACGAAAATTGCATCCAAAGCCATCAGCGCCCTGTGGAGCTTCTGTTTGTGCGAGGGAGAGGGGAGGAGGGTCAGGTCTGTGTCATTAGAGGAGCTATTTTCAAAAACACGCTGGAAAATATGGCCGCACTGTAGACATGTTTAGGGCAGCTCTTAGACGCGCTTGTCCAGGTTTGGTTTAGTCCTGGTCTAGTTCTGGTTTATCCTGGTTTAGTCTTGGTTTAGACCTTGTGGATGCTTATTTGAGCCTGCTCGTGTTCAGGTAAGTCTTGATTTAGTTCTTGTTAAGTTCTTTCATTGATAGCACTGGCTTAGCCCTGGTCTAGTCCTCATTTAGCCCTGGTTTAGCCCTGGTTTAGCTCTGGTTTAGCTCTGGTTTAGCCCTGTCTAATTTTCATTTAGTCCTGGTTTAGCCCTGGTTTAGACCTGGTCGACTCCTGGCTTAGCCCTGGTTTAGCCCGGGTTTAATCCTGGTTTAGCCCTGGTTTAGCCCTGGTCTAGTCCTGGTTTACTCCTGCCTTAGCCTTGGTTTAGCCCTGGTTTAGTCCTGCTATAGTCCTGTTTTAGCCCTGGTTTAGCCCTGGTCTACTCCTGGTTTAGTCCTGGTTTAGTCCTGGTTTAGACCTGGTTTAGCCCTGGTCTAGTCCTCGGTGGTCTAGTCCTCGTTTAGCCCTGGTTTAGGCCTGGTTTAGCCCTGTTCTAGTCCTCGTTTAGTCCTGGTTTAGACCTGGTTAAGAAATGGTCTAGTCCTGGTTTAGTCCTGGTTGAGCCCTGGTTTAGCCCTGGTCTAGTACTGGTTTAGCCCTGGTCTAGTCCTCATTTAGACCTGGTTTAGTCCTGGCTTGGTCCTGGTCTAGTCCTCATTTAGTCCTGGTTTAGCCCTGGTCTAGTTCTTGTTTACTCCTGGACAAGTACTAGTTTAGTCCTCATTTAGTCCTGGTTTAGCCCTGGTCTAGTCCTTCTTTAGTCCTGGTTTTGCCCTGGTCTAGTCCTGGTTTAGCCCTGGTCTAGTCCTCGTTTAGTCTTGCTTTAGACCTGGTTAAGAACTGGCTTCCTCCTGGCTCACACTGATTTAATTCAGCTGATGTTTATTAAATACACACCCTTCATTATCATTTTCTTTTCGCTCATGTTTGATTGAAAATGAACCCGTCGTTCCACATTTTCTCACATTTTCTCCCGATCTAAATGTCACACGGAGCTTTAATATTCCCTTTCCATGGCTGCGGAATCAAAGAGGCCTTCACTGACCACCCTCTCGCTGGGAAAATCCGCTTTCATTTCATTTGTCATATTTCGAAATGAACTCCGTCAAACCGGGCCTTTTAAACCCGGAGAACAGAGACGGCAGGAGCGCACCTGTCGACAAAGAACATGTGCGTGTCGTTTCATCTGCCGCACTTCAAAAGGACTCATGCAACATTTAGCAGTGTTTTAGCACAGCCTCCAGCGACAGGGGGTGACAGCCGCGCGCAAGCCCAAAACGTGAAGCCCGACTGGGGGAGGAGGGAGACGCCGGCAGCCTCTGGGGGAAAAGTCTGGAGCTACGAGAGCGGAGCAGGACTGGAGAAAGTTCGAATGAAACACTGAATCAGGTTTAGGCCTGGTGTAGTCCCGGTTCAGTCCTAGTCTTGTCCTGGTTCAGTCCTAGTCTAGTCCTGGTTTAATCCTGGTTCAGTCCTTGTCTAGTCCTGGTTTAGTCCTGGTTCAGCCCTAGTCTAGTCCTGGTTTGCTTAATTTAAGTCTTGTTCTAGTCCCGGTTCAGTCCTAGTCTAGTCCAGGTTCAGTCCTAGTCTAGTCCTGGTTTAGCCCTAGTCTAGACCAGGTTCAGTCCTAGTCTACTCCTGTTTTAGTCCGGTTTCAGCCCTAGTCTAGTCCAGGTTCAGTCCTAGTCCAGTCCTGGTTAGATTAATTTGAGTTTTGTCCTGTTTTAGTTCTGGTTTAGTCCTGGTTCAGTCCTAGTCTAGTCCTGGTTTAGTCCTGGTTCAGCCCTAGTCTAGTCCTGGTTCAGTCCTAGTCTAGTCCTGGTTTGTTTAATTTGAGTTAAGTGTTGTTCTAGTCCAGGTTCAGTCCTAGTCTAGTCCTGGTTAAGCCCTAGACTAGACCAGGTTCAGTCCTAGTCTAGTCCTGTTTTAGTCCGGTTTCAGCCCTAGTCTAGTCCAGGTTGAGTTCTAGTCCAGTCCTGGTTAGATTAATTTCCTGTTAGATTAGTCCTGTTTTAGTTGTAGTTTAGTCCTGGTTCAGTCCTAGTCTAGTCCTGGTTCAGTCCTAGTCTAGTCCTCTGTTTAGTCCTGGTTCAGTCCTAGTCTCGTCCAGGTTCGGTCCTAGTCTAGTCCAGGTTCAGTCCTAGTTTAGTCCTGGTTCAGTCCTGGTTCAGTCCTAGTCTAGTCCTCTGTTTAGACCTGATTCAGCCCTAGTCTAGTCCTGGTTCAGTCCTAGTCTAGTCCTGGTTCAGTTCTATTCTAGTCCTCTGTTTAGTCCTGGTTCAGTCCTAGTCTCGTCCAGGTTCGGTCCTAGTCTAGTCCAGGTTCAGTCCCAGTCTAGTCCTGGTTTAATAATTCATAGCATTTATGTAGCGCCTTTCATAACACCTAAAGCACTTTACAGTTTATTGTTCATTCACTCCACACTTGGTGGTAAGATACTTTTTGTAGCCATAGCTGCCCTGGTGCAGACTAGACAGAAGCGAGGCTGCCAATCTGCGCCATCGGCCCCTCCGACCACCTCCAACACTCACGCACACTCCACTTTCATACCAGGCAATGTGGGTGAAGTGTCTTGCCTAAGGACACAACAATAGTTTTTTGCAACTATTCTATTATTGTATTAGTCTGTTGCTTTCTCTCTCTCCACTTTTCCTCTCTCTTGGTGCTGTAGTGTGGTCCGGAGGTTTGGAGGTTTGGAGGTTTCAAGGTCTGGAGGTTTGGAGGTCTAGAGGTCTGGAGGTTTGGAGGTTTCAAGGTCTGGAGGTTTGGAGGTCTGGAGGTCTGGAGGTTTGGAGGTTTGAAGGTCTGGAGGTCTGGAGGTTTGGAGATTTGGAGGTTTCGAAGTTTGGAGGTCTGGCGGTTTGGAGGTCTGGAGGTTTCAAGGTTTGAAGGTTTGGAGGTTTGAAGGTTTCGAAGTTTGGAGGTCTGGTGGTTTGGAGGTTTGGAGGTCTGGAGGTCGGAAGGTTTGAAGTTTTGGAGGTCTGGAGGTTTGGAGTTTTGGAGGTCTGGATGTTTGAAGTTTTGGAGGTCTGGAGCCTCACAGTCAGGCTGATGTAACCCTGAGCTCTCTTCAGAAACACTTTCCTCACACTTTGCTCTGACAGAGCAGCAGCGGTGAAAAGGTTTCAATTGGATTTTCCAGGAAATATTCACACTATTACATCGTGCCTGATTTTTGACATGTTTTTCTCTTCAAAAAGAAGAGAGGAAAACTGTTGAAAGATTTCACTTCTTTTAAAGACGACCTTTTGTGCTTGTGTCTGCTCTATAGTAGAATCTAAGACACCTGTGGACCATTATGTTAGAAGTTGGACATTTTAAACCACAATATTCATCTAAAACGGCTTAACAAAAGAAACAAGTCCACTGATTTCCGTGTTTGAAAACGGTGGTGTCCAACAAAGAGCCGCTGTGGGCCCTCCTGTGGACACTCTACAGAGAAGAGGATTTTTTTCAGTTGTAGGATTTGTAGTTCTTTTAGTTTCACCAAGAACAAAATACATAAATTTGGAGAAGGAAATGTAGAATCCCTCATCGTCCAGGTAGACAATCGACCTTTTGGAGAAGGAAGTAAGTACGTCATAGTGGGCGTATACCGGTGGCAGAGTGTTGAAAATAAACGATTCAAAATTACTCAAACATGAACGAATTACTCCAAATGCAACTTCAGGTGAATATAAATGGTGAGAGGAATTGTACACAGGGTACATGAAAGGTTTACATGAAAACTACCACTACATGACATTACGAAGTGGAACAGAGCATTTTGAGCTTAGATTAATCCTTTATTATTAGGGCCTGTTTACACGAGAACGCTTACGGGTAAAAACGACAAAATATTTTATCGGAAGTGCCTTTTGTTTAGACGGTGACGGCGTTTTGGGGTCTTAAAAACGGAAAAAAACTGAAACTGCCCTCCAAAGTGGAAAACTTGAATACGCTCCGCCGTAGCATTTTCGGCTACAAGACGCAAAACTCTGGTCAAATCTGCTGACGCCGCGTACACGTTTACGTCACATCGGTCCATATACAGTATCAGTGTACAGTGGTCCCTTGCTATATCACGGCTCACTTTTCGCTGATTCGCTGTTTCGTGGATTTTTTTATTTTTTTATTTTTTTATTTCAATTTATTTTATTTTTTTATAGTGTATGAACATTGTGTTGTGCGTCCTGATTGTCTTCTCCTCCTTGTCTCCTGTACAGTACAGAATGTGTTCAGTTTGACACATTTATATAGATGTTATAGAGGGGGGACCCGGGGGGGCTCCGGGAGTCCCGCTGGATGCGTGAGGGGCGTGGAGACATGAGTCCAGACCGGGACTAAGACATGAGGACCAGACCGGGATCAGACTGGAACTAGACCGGGACTAGACCAGGACTAGACCAGGATTAGACTAGGGCTAAACCTGAACTAAACCGGGTTTAAACCAGGACTAAACCAGGTCAAAACCAGGTCTAAACCAGGTCTAAACCTAGTCTAAACCTGGACTAGACCAGGACTAAACCAGGACTAGACCAGGTCTAAACCAGGATTAAACCACCGCATGCAGCTCTTTGCCTTGTTTCGTGCGGCTCTTGCGTTCATGTCGAGGTTTGATGTGCTTGTTCGCTTTGTGGCTCGGACTGCATTGTTGGCTGTGGACGCGGTCCCGAGGGGGAGGCACAGTCCAGACACTGCCGGCTTCGGTCTCATGCTCGCAGCCCCGGGTGGGATGCGTGGCCTCGTGCCGGTCATGCTGCGCTATCACGATGACCACGATGAGCGGGTGCACGTGTCTGCGCGCACACTTCTCCGCCCCCCCATCCCCGGCGTTTACAGCCTTAAAACATGTAGAATAATTGTAAAATATAAAGTTCTCCTACTTCGCGGATTTCGTTTTTTGCGGGTTATTTTTAGATCGTAACCCCCGCGATAAACGAGGGATTACTGTACTTTGTTTGGCAGGAGTCCCAGTCTACACCTTGTTGTGCCTTTGTTGCTTTGTAGTCTAATGTGGTTGGAAGCAATATTTGAACTTCTTCGTCTGGCCACATGATTTTTTTTTTTTTTTTTTGCTACCGGTAGCCATGTTTTGTTTTGCTTTTCGCGGCGCAGATGAGAAAAAGGAAGATTCTACATATGCGTGCGGACATAGTGATAATGTATCACAGCGCCACCTAGCCGCCTGGCATGCATACCCAATCCAATTCCACACACTTTTGCGTCACCGTATGCACGCAGATTTCCTCCCGAAAATGCTTGTCTAAACACGGAATAAAAAGTGAAGACGTGACGCCACTTTTACATCTTCTGTTCAGACCGTCATCATATAAACGTAGCCTCTGTCTGTGCATCTCCAAACATGTGTGAATGAAACAAAACAGGACTCCAGGTGTGTTTTTGAGGAGGTAACCACATTTTAACACGACTATAAGCTCACCAGAGTCAATTTCACTTAATTTAATATAGGACGTTTAACGCTCCTTTTAAATGTCGATTTCTTTCATTCACAGATGTTTGACGAAGCCTTTATTGTTAATCAAAGCTCAAAATGCTCTGTTCCACCTTGAGATGTCATGAAGTGTAGTTTGTGTAGTGTAGTTTTCCTTTTACCTCTAGATCTGATTGGAAATTCAAGGGCTGAAATTATCCAAATGATTCTCGTGAAGACGTATGGAGTTTAAAAACACAGTGGAGCACTTCCTGTATTGCCACATGACATCACAAGGTGGAACAGAGAAAACTGAACGTAAATCTGCAGGGTGTGAATGAAACAAATTACGACTCCAGGTCTGTTTGTGATGAGGAAACAACATTAAAACATAGATCAGAAAATACCGTAATATGGGCCCTTTCCTGGTCTGGTCCTTGTTTAGTCCTGGTTTAGCCCTGGTCTGGTCCTCGTTTAGTTCTGGACAACTTTTAGTTTAGTCCTCATTTAGTCCTGCTTTAGCCCTGGTTTAGCCCTGGTCTAGTCCTCATTTAGTCCTGCTTTAGCCCTGGTTTAGCCCTGGTCTAGTCTTTGTTTAGTCCTGGTTTAGCCTTGGTCTAGTCTTCGTTTAGTCCTGGTTTTGCCTTGGTCTAGTCCTGGTTTAGCCCTGGTCTAGCCCTGGTCTAGTCCTCGTCTAGTTCTTGTTTAGTCTTGGTTTAGTCCTGGTCTAGTCTTCATTTAGTCCTGGTTTAGTCCTGGTTTAGCCCTGGTTTAGCCCTGGTTTAGTCCTCTAGTCCTGGTTTAGCCCTGGTCTAGTCCTGGTCTAGTCCTTGTTTAGCCCTGGTTTAGCCCTGGTCTAGTCCTTGTCTAGTCCTCGTTTAGCCCTGGTTTAGCCCTGGTCTAGTCCTGGTCTAGTCCTCGTTTAGTCCTGGTTTAGCCCTGGTCTAGTCCTCGTCTAGTCCTCGTTTAGCCCTGGTTTAGCCCTGGTTTAGCTCTGGTTTAGCCCTGGTTTAGTCCTCTAGTCCTGGTTTTCCCTGGTCTATTCCTGGTTTAGCCCTGGTTTAGCCCTGGTCTAGTCCTCGTCTAGTCCTTGTTTAGCCCTGGTTTAGCCCTGGTCTAGTCCTGGTCTAGTCCTCGTTTAGTCCTGGTTTTGCCCTGGTCTATTCCTGGTCTATTCCTGGTTTAGCACTGGTTTAGCCCTGGTCTAGTCCTCGTCTAGTCCTCGTTTAGTCCTGGTCTAGCCCTGGTCTAGTCCTCGTTTAGCCCTGGTTTAGCCCTGGTCTAGTCCTGGTCTAGTCCTCGTTTAGTCCTGGTCTAGTCCTGGTCTAGTCCTCGTTTAGCCCTGGTTTAGCCCTGGTCTAGTCCTGGTCTAGTCCTCGTTTAGCCCTGGTTTAGCCCTGGTCTAGTCCTGGTCTAGTCCTGGTTTAGTCCCGGTTTAGACCTGGTTAAGAACTGTCTTCCTATGGGCCCTTTAACTGAGAACTTTAATAATCATCATTTTCTTTTTTTTCCCCAAACCAAGTCCATTAAAAAGTGCGTGTATTTGTGGCGTGTTTTTCCATTTCCGTTTTTTCTTGTCAAATAAAACAACAGCTAAATATTTCATGCTCTCTGGAAGCGTGTGCAGACTCCAACATGGCCTCCCCGCTCTCGTGAATATTGGATGGGACGAATGGGAGAAGGATCGTGGAGCAGGAAATGAGGGACCAAAACAGGACAAAACACAGCAAATGAACTCAAATGAGGAAAAACATGCGCTGAATGAATCTTATATGGGCTGGGCACTGTGGTAACGTCCCCGGAGTTGTGTTTTGTTTCATTTGCACATGTTTCAAATGACTATATTACGCAAAACTGACTCTTGTGAGCTTTTAGCCATGTTGTAATGCTGTTTACTCATCACAAACATACCTGCAGTTGGATGTTATTAGGTTCTTTTTTCAGACCAAGAGTTTGTTTTCAGACCTGGTCACTAGCGTCTTCCTCAGAGTGGTCACGTGATGTTGCTGGGACGTGTCCGGTCAGCTGATTTAAACAGGTTTTGGCGTCGTCTTCCTACCAATGGAAGCAGGACGACGGCGCCATCTGCAGTCCGACTTCCACAGGACGGTATCCCAGGTGTGTGAGAGTAAAAAAGCCCCCTCCTCCCGGGTGTGTTCCGGTATTTCGTTTGCCTCTTAAATCCAACGACGATGTTTGTTTTCCTCTGACCCAATGATGTTTGCTCCGTCCCGGTCCATAATGTGGTTTTCTACAAATCAGCTGACCGGACACGTCACAGCAACATCACGTGACTCTAAGGAAGACCATAGTGAGCCGTCGAAACTGTCAGGTAAAAAAACAAACCCTTGGTCTGAAAAAAGAACCTAATAACTAGTGATGTCAGTTTAATGCCTTGATTAGATTAATTAATTACACTGCGAATTAACGTGTTATAAATGCAATTAATTATGAGCGGCAATTCAATGCGCATTTTAAATTTGGCGTGTGGTGAGCAAATCACTGCCAGGGCCTTTGAACGGCAAGTTTATTTATAAAAAGAACGAAGACAAGACGATCAACCAGAACGTCGTGATTTGGAGCTTTTGTCAAAAAGAATTTTCCGATCACTGAAGCTGCTCCAGCCTGACGGATCATTTGAACGATAAACACGTCCGGACAAGTTCCATCATTACCGGTGATAGAGCGAGCGTGAGTGCATTTCACCAAACCAACAAACCAACAAACCAACAAACCACCAAACCAACCAACAAACCACCAAACCAACAAACAACCAAACAAACAAACAAACAAACAAACCATCAAACCACCAAACCAACAAACCACCAAACAACCAAACCACCAAACCAAAAAACCACCAAACCAACAAACCAACAAACAACCAAACCACCAAACCACCAAACCAACAAAACCACCAAACCAACAAACCAACAAACAACCAAACCACCAAACAACCAAACCACCAAACCAAAAACCACGAAACCAACAAACCAACAAACAACCAAACCAACAAACCACCAAACCACCAAACCAACAAACCACCAAACCAACAAACAACCAAACCAACAGACCATTTGGGAAACCACCAAACCAACAAAACAACTAAACCAACAAACAACCCAGTCGCAAAGTGGGTTGCCTCTCTCTCTCTCTCTCTCTCTCTCTCTCTCTCTCTCTCTGTCTCTCTCTCTCTCACCAGATTAAAAATGTGGTTAACTAGATTAATTAATTACAAATCCTTTAATTTATTCAATATTTTTTTTAAAATCGTCTGACAGCACTAATAAAAACATAAATTAACGGAAGACCAAGTGAACCTCATTGGACTGTCCCTGGAGTTGTGTTTTGTTTCATTCACACATTTGAGTTCAGTAAAGATTGGCAAAAGGAGAAATTCAATTTGTCAACTGGACAAAAGTTTATTTGGTCGAATACGTTTGGCAGCTCATCCAAGCTGCTCTGGAGAATCTGAATTTCTCCTTTTGCCAGGGATTGTACCTGGACGACTGAGGGATTCTACACACTTCAGTGGAGATTGGCAATTCCAGGGCTGAAATTATCCAAATGATTCTAGTGAAGGTGGGTGGAGTTTAAAAACCCAGTGGAGCACTTCCTGTATTACCACATGGCGTTAAAAATGTTTCAATGTTGGTTTGGTTTGTTGTGGTCAGTGAGTTAAGTTAAAAGGTCCATATTACACTATTTTCTGATCTCGGTTATAATGTTTCGTCATGACAAACAGACCTGGGGTTGTGTTTTGTTTTTTGAGTTTTTGAGAAAACATTGTGTTCCACCTTGTGATGTCATGTGGGGTTAGTGCTCCACAGTGTTTTTAAACTCCACACACCTTCACACACCTAGACTCATTTTGATCATTTTTTCATCTTGGAATTTTCAATCTCTACTGAAGCGGCAAGAAGGTTCCGGGTTTGATCCCCAGGTTGCCCGGGCCTTTCTGTGTGGAGTTTGCATGTTCTTCCCATGTGTGCGTGGGTGGGTTTCCTCCGGGCACTCCACTTTCCCCCTTCAACCCCAAAAACATCAGGTAAAAAAGTCCTCCAGCTGAGTTCCTGACCAAGGAATAAGATCATGGAGATGGCCATGTGCTGCCCACTGCTCGTGAAAGGATGGGTCAAATGCAGAGGACAATTTCTCTACAGGGATAATAAAAGTACGACAAAAAAGTTGAGGTAAAAAGTAGCTGTTGACTTGAAAACTTCCTCTTCAAGGTGGAACAGAGAATTTTGAGCTTCGGAGATGCAAACTAAGGCTATGTTTATATGATGACGGTCTGAACAGAAGACGCAAAAGTGGCGTTGCGTCTTCACTTTTTATTCCGCGTTTAGACGAGCATTTTCGTGAGGAAATCTGCGTGCACACGGTGACGCAAAAGTGTGTGGAATTGGATTGGGTATGCATGCAAGGCGGCTAGGTGGCGCTGTGATACATTATCACTATGTCCGCGCACATGCGTAGAATCTTCCTTAATTTATTTACTTAATTTTAGGCATGAAAATGGGTCAGGGGTGAAAAAGGTGAGAAGGCTGCGCTAACCCTACACACACCCCCCCCCCCCCCCCAGTCCTGGTTTAGACCCTGTTTAGACCCAGTTTAGTCCTGGTTTAGTCCTGGTTTAGTCCCAGTTTAGACCCGGTTTAGTCCCGGTTTAGTCCTGGTTTAGACCTGGTTTAGACCTGGTTTAGTTTTGGTTTATTTCTGGTTTAGTCGTGGTTTAGACCTGGTTTAGACCCGGTTTAGTCGTGGTTTAGACCCTGTTTCGTCTTGGTTTAGACCTGGTTTAGTCCTGGTTTAGACCTGGCTTAGTCCCAGTTTAGTCAAGGTTTAGACCTGGTTTAAACCTGGTTTAGACCTGGTTTAGTCCTGGTTTAGACCTGGTTTAGACCTCGTTTAGACCTGGTTTAGACCCGGTTTAGTCCTGTTTTAGACCCGGTTTAGTCCCAGTTTAGTCCCGGTTTAGACCTGGTTTAGACCCGGTTTAGTCCTGCTTTAGACCAGGCTTAGTCCAGGTTTAGTCATGGTTTAGACCCGGTTTAGTCCTGGTTTAGACCTAGTTTAATGTGGGTTTAGTCCTAGTTTAGTCCTGGTTTAGACGTGGTTTAGACGTGGTTTAGTCCTGGTTTAGACCTGGTTTAGACCTGGTTTAGTCTTGGTTTAGACCTGGTTTAGTTTTGGTTTATTTCTGGTTTAGTCGTGGTTTAGACCTGTTTTAGACCTGGTTTAGACCTGGTTTAGTCGTGGTTTAGACCCTGTTTTGTCTTGGTTTAGACCTGGTTTAGTCCAGGTTTAGACCTGGCTTAGTCCCAGTTTAGTCAGGATTTAGACCTGGTTTAGACCTGGTTTAGACCTGGTTTAGTCCTGGTTTAGACCTGGTTTAGACCTTGTTTAGACCTGGTTTAGACCCAGTTTAGTCCTGTTTTAGACCCGGTTTAGTCCCAGTTTAGTCCCGGTTTAGACCTGGTTTAGACCCGGTTTAGTCCTGCTTTAGACCAGGCTTAGTCCAGGTTTAGTCATGGTTTAGACCCGGTTTAGTCCTGGTTTAGACCTAGTTTAATGTGGGTTTAGTCCTAGTTTAGTCCTGGTTTAGACGTGGTTTAGACCTGGTTTAGTCCTGGTTTAGACCTGGTTTAGACCTGGTTTAGTCTTGGTTTAGACCTGGTTTAGTCTTGGTTTAGTCCTATTTTAGGCCCCTGCTGTCAGCTAATCTGTCCCTTTGATGCAGAAATAATACGATAATATGACTCACCCCAGAAGAACGTGGTCACTCCGTTTTAACAGTTTGCTGTGTTAATTTGCATATTCAAGTGTATGCGAGGGCCGCGCATATCCACGGACTAGCGTAGCAAGTTAAGGATTTTCTCCAGTTTCATGAAATGCCGCGTACATATTCACGTGGCTCGCTCACAGCTGATCGGCGAACAGGTGCAAACACAACAGTGCTAATCGTCATGATTGGCAGGAGCGCGATCGGTGGGTAATTATGCAGTGACATGATTGGAAGCTTGAGCGTAGTTTGACCCTCCGAACATGCAGGGATTTTGCTCAATCAATTAATATTTTCCCGACCTCCTGACCCCCCTTACTCAACTTTTTTTTCTCCTCGGATCTACACGATTCACGTAGGTCACCCATTTGGACTTCAAAACGGCAAATTTCGCCGAAAGGTGAGGGATTTTCATGCCTGTAATTTAATTTACTTAACTTTTTAATTTTATTTATTTTACTTAATTTACTTTATAAATATAAATATCCAGAAATGGTGACATAAACGTGTACGTGACGTCAGCAGATTTGACCAGAGTTTTGCGTCTTGGGCAGTGTAGACGAAAACGCTACGGCGGAGCGTATTCAAGTTTTCCACTTTGGAGGGCGGTTTCAGTTTTTTTGCGTTTTTAAGCCCCCAAAACGCCATCACCGTTTAAACGAAAGGCACTTCCGATGAAATATTTTGTCGTTTTTACCCGTAAGTGTAAACAGGTCCTTATAATAAAGAGTTACTCAAACATGTGAATGAAACAAAACACAACTCCAGGTGTGTCTGGAGGAGGAAACAACATTATAACATGACTAAAAGCTCACAAGAGTCAATTTTGCGTAATATTAGTCCTTTAAATTTCATCTTCCAAACACAGGGAGATATTGTCAGTTATTGTCAGTTGTCCGTAACATCGTGCACACGTGTTAAATCATCAGATTAACCATGTGACCCGTGTAATCCCCCTCTGCCTTTGCTCCTGTGTTTTTATGACCCTCATTTTTCATCAAACATCATCTGCACTACAGCGCTCACCTCCGGGGGGCCCTCTCGCTCCGAGGAACACAGACTTTTAATTGGACGAGGGACCGAGGCGGCGGGACCAATCAGAGGTCGACTGGAGAGGGAGCGAGGTAATGCCGTTTTAAGTAATGAGTTTGCAAAGGAAAGTGCGATGGTTACGGTTTCTGCAACACCACACAGGCTTTTTCTCAGTTTAGCCAACAAAATACTCAAGTGGAAGTACTAGTATGTTAAAATAACAATACCAAAGTACAAGTAGAAAGTACTGGTTCAAGAAATGGCTCAGTTAAATGTAAGAAGTACAGCTCTGGAAATAAGAGACCACTGCAAAATTATCAGTTTTTCTGATTTTACTACTTATATGTACAGTATGTGTTTGGGCAAAAGGAACATTTTTGTTTGAGTCTATAAACTACTGACAACATTTCCCCCAAATTCAAAGTAAAAATATTATCGTTTAGAGCATTTATTTGGAGAAAATGCCAAATGGTGAAAATAACAAAAAAGATCCATGTTTTCAAAGCTCAAACAATGCAAAGAAACAAGATCAAATTCATTTTAAAACAACATAATCCATCCATCCATTTTCTTCCTCTTATCCTGGGTCAGGTCGCAGGGGCAACAGTCTAAGCAGGGACTCCTAGACTTCCTTCACCCCGGACACTTCCTCTAGCTCCTCCGGGGGGACCCCAAGGCGTTCCCAGGCCAGCCAGGAGACATAGTCCCTCCAGCGTGTCCTGGGTCTTCCCCGGGGCCTCCTCCCGGTGGGACATGCCCGGAACACCTCCCGAGGGAGGCGACCAGGAGGCGTCCGGAACAGATGCCCGAGCCACCTCAGACACAGAGGAGCACCGGCTCTACTCCGAGCTCCTCCCATGTGACTGAGCTCCTCACCCTATCTCTAAGGGAGCGTTAAGCCACTCTGTGGAGGAAACTCATTTCGGCCGCTTGTATCCACGATTTCGTCCTTTCAGTCATTACCCAGAGCTCATGACCATAGGTGAGGGGAGGAATGTAGATTGACCGGTAAATTGAGAGCTTCGCCTTTTGGCTCAGCTCCCTCTTCACCACATCGGTCCAGTACAACGACCGCATCACTGCCGACGCTGCACCGATCCACCTGTCAATCTCACGCTCCATCCTCCCCTCACTCGTGAACAAGACCCCGAGATACTTGAACTCCTCCACCTGAGGCAAGGACTCCCCACCCACCCAGAGAGGGCAAGCCACCTTTTTCCGGTCGAGAAACATGGCCTCGGATTTGGAGGAGCTGATCCTCATCCCAGCCGCTTCACACTTGGCTGCGAACCGCCCCAGTGCACATTGGAGGTCCCGGTTCGATGAAGCCATCAGGACAACATCCGCAAACAGCAGAGATGAGATCCTGTGGTTCCCAAACCGGATCCCCTCCGGCCCCTGACTGCACCTAGAAATTCTGTCCATAAATATAATGAACAGAACCGGTGACAAAGGGCAGCCCTGGCGGAGTCCAACATGCACCAGGAACAGGTCCGACTTACTACCGGCAATGCGAACACAGCTCCTGCTCCGGTCATACAGGGACCGAACAGCCCTTAGCAAAGGGCCCCGAACCCCGTCCTCCCAGAGCACTCTCCACAGGACCCCACGAGGGACACGGTCAAATGCCTTCTCCAGATCCACAAAGCACATGTGGACTGGTTGGGCAAACTCCCATGCACCCTCGAGCACCCGATGGAGAGTATAGAGCTGGTCCAGTGTTCCCCGGCTGGGACGAAAACCACACTGCTCCTCCTGAATCTGAGGTTCGGTCGAGATCGGTCGAATTCTCCTCTCCAGCACCCTGGAATAGACGTTACCGGGAAGGCTGAGGAGTGTGATTCCCCGATAGTTGGAACACACCCTCCGGTCCCCCTTCTTAAACAGAGGGACCACCACCCCGGTCTGCCAGTCCAGAGGTACTGTCCCCGACCGCCACGCGATGTTGCAGAGACGTGTCAGCCAAGACAGCCGGTTGTTACTAAATTAGATTGGATCACTTTGGATCGATTGCTTTTGCCTTGGCATCTTGGATCTTTGCTGCAAATTTTTTTCACTGTGAATTTTACACTCTGAATTTTGACTTTTGAATTTGAGGGCTTGAAAATAAATATTTGTGCTGAATATTTGAAAGGCGAGATTTTTATATAGACTTTTAAACATTTTAAAAACGTACACTTAAAATTTCATCAACTGCCATTCAGAATAAAAATAAATCAAATAAGTTAAAAATTACAAAGTGAGAACTTCAACGTTATTTAAATTCAAAATCTGATGAAAGAAACGCGCTTCCATAGATACAAACGTTCTTACCTGGCCAACAATAACCTCCTTTTTACCTCTTTTGTCCAGCATCTGCGATAAACACAAGAAACACAAACATTCAAATCATTTTAAATTGTCGACGTAAAGCTTTTCTCACTTGTGGACTTCCGCACAGTGTCAAATATATTTCGGAATTGTGTGAAAACTTGTCGGAGAAGTAAAATAAATAAATAAATAATGATAATAAAAACAAAACAAACAAACTTATAACAATAAAAAAATAAATAAAATAAACTCATAAACACAAGAAACATATATGTTCAAATAATTTTAAATTGTCATATGCGGGTTGACCGCATGTGATCCCAGCTCCCACAGATGAGCGCTGCTGTTGTGTCCTTGGGCAAGACACTTAACCCCACCTCGCCCCCAGTGTCTGTGGACACTGGTAGCCCCCATGGCAGAAGATACATCAAGGCCTGTTGTGACGTGAGCCGTCCTCCTGTGGACCCACCACCCGCGGAAGGATTCATGGGGGCTGGTGCATTGTGTATTGGGCAGCAGAACACTGCTTGGACTGCTGCCCCCGTGACCCAGAAAATGGAAAAGTGGAGGAAAATGAATGAAAGGATGAATGAAAAAAAAATAAATAAACAAATGTTAAATAAAAATAAAAACAAAAAAATAAAAATAATAAAAATAAACACAAATACAAGAAACACAAACATTCAAATAATTTTAAATTGTCGACGTAAAGCTTTTGTCACTTGTGGACTTCCGCACAGTGTCAAAAACATTTCGGAATTGTGTGAGAACTTGTCGGAGAAGTAAAAGAAAAATAAATAAATAAATAAAATAATAATAATAAAGAAATAAATAAAAAAATAAAAACAAACACATAAACACAAAAAACATAAATGTTCAAATCGTTTTAAATTGTCGACAGAAAGCTTTGGTCTCTTGTGGACTTCCGCACAGTGTAAAAAAAACATTTCAGAATTGTGTGAAAACTCGTCAGAAGTTAAAAAAAATAAAATAAAATAAAATAAAATAAATAAATAAAAATAAATAAATAAAATAATAATAATAAAATTAATACAATTAAAATAAAAGATTAAAATAAATAAAAACCAAAAAAAATAATAAATAAATAATAAAAATTAAAAATAAAAACCAAAAATAATTCAAATGAGAGTTTAAAAATTCAAAGTGAGAAATTCAGCATCTTTTTTAACCGTTTTTTTTTGTCCAGGATCTGCACGTAAACACAAGAAACACAAATGTTCAAATCATTTTAAATTGTCGACGTAAAGCTTCTGTCACTTGTGGACTTCAAAAATATTTAATTTGTGTGAAAAGTGGTCGGGGAAGTACAGTTGTATTCACATTTTGCCGTTTTGGCCGCAGATGTCTCGTATGTTGGGTTCTCATCTGGATGTGAATGTAGTTGTTGATAGGAGACGGAGAAATACAAATCCTACAGCGCGACGAGAGTCAGAGACCGGAGGGGATGCCCATTCAGCCCCAAAATGTTATTTCTATGCAAATGAACGAGGGAGCGCGAAGACGAAGAGAATTAGACAGACGTGTGAACGAGAGGGGAGAGCGAGAGGAGAGGAGTGGAGGAGAGGAGGAGGAGGAGAGGGGGGAAGGTTTCGATGGGGACGGGATCTCATATCAGCAGAGTCAAGTGGGCCATGGAGGAGATGAGAGGAGAGAGAGAGAAAGGGGGAGAGGGGGAGGAGAGAGGGAGTGAGAGGAGGGGGGGAGGAGATGAGAGGAGAGAGAGAAGAGATGAGAGGAGAGGAGGAAGAGGAGAGAGAGGGGGTACAGAGAGGAGAGAGAGAAAGGGAGATGGGGAAGAGAGAGAGAGAGAGTGAGAGGAAAGGGGGAGGAGAGAGAGAGGAGAGAGGGAGGAGAGGGGGAGGAGAGGAGAGAGGGAGGAGAGGAGGAGAGAGAGAGGAGAGAGGGGTACAGAGAGGAGAGAGAGAGAGAAAGGGAGGGGGAAGAGAGAGAGTGAGAGGGGGAGGAGAGAGGGAGGAGGGGAGAGAGAGAGAGAGAGGTACAGAGAGAAGAGAGAGAAAGGGAGAGGAGGAAGAGGAGAGAGAGGGGGTACAGAGAGGGGAGAGAGAAAGGGAGAGGGGGAAGAGAGAGAGAGAGAGTGAGAGGAGAGGGGGAGGAGAGAGAGGAGAGAGGGAGGAGAGAGAGAGGAGAGAGGGAGGAGAGAGAGAGGAGAGGGGTACAGAGAGGAGAGGGGGAGGAGAGAGGGAGGAGGAGAGGAGAGAGGGAGGAGGGGAGAGACAGAGAGGTACAGAGAGAAGAGAGAGAAAGGGAGAGGGGGAAGAGAGAGAGAGAGGGGGAGGAAAGGGAGGAGTGGAGGAGGAGGGGGTACAGAGAGGAGAGAGAGAAAGGGAGAATGGGAAGAGAGAGAGAGAGAGGAGAGAGAGGGAGGAGGGGGGAGAGAAAGCGAGAGGGAGAAGATGGAGAGGTGGAGAAGAGAAAAGGAATGAGGAGAGGGGGAAGAGAGAGTGAAAAGTGATGGAGGAAGGGAGAGGGAGGTAGAGGGAGAGAGAGAGGAGAGAGAAAGGGAGAGCGAATGAAAGGGAGAGGGGTACAGAGAGCGAGAGAGAGGGAGAAGATGGAGAGGGGGGAAGCGAAAGGAAGAGAGAAAGGGAAAGGTGAGGAAGAGAAAATGAATGAGGAGAAAGAGAAAACGAGAGAGGGAGAGGGGGAAGAGAGAGAGTAAGAGGAGAGAGAAAGGGAGAGGGGGAGGAAAGAGAGTGAGAGGAGATGGAGGAAGGGAGAGAGGTGGAGAGAAAAGGAGTGATGAGAGGGAGAATAGGAAAGAAGGAAAGAAAGAAAGAAAGAAAGAAAGAAAGGGAGAGGGGAAGAGGAAGTGAGAGGAGAGGCAGAAAGGGAGTGAGGAGATGGGGAAAAAGGAGAGAGAGGACAGGGAAAAAGGGGTAGAGGGAGGGGGACAGATGAGGGAGGAAGAGAGAAAAGACAGAGAATGGATAGAGGGGATAGACGGAGGGAGAAAAGGAAAGTGAGAGACAAAAAGAGTAGAGGAAGAAAGGAGAGGGAGGGAGGGAGAGAAAGGGGGAATAGAGAGAGGGAGAGAAAAGGAGAGAGGGAGGAGAGAGGAGAGGAATAGAGGAGCAGAGGAGGAGTGGAAGAGCAGAGGAGGAGTGGAGAAGAGAAGCAGACGAGAGGAAGAGGAGAAGAGTGAAGCAGAGGAGAGGAGGAAAGGATACAGGAGAAGAGGAGAGAGGAGAAGAGGAGAGAAGGGGAGGAGAAGAATGAGGAGAGGAGGAGGAGAGCGATGGAGAGGAGCAGAGGAGCAGATGAGAAGACATAGGAGAAGAGAAGCAGAGGAGGGGAGGAGCAGAGGAAAAGAGTAGAAGAATGAAACAGAGAAGGAGAGGCCAGGAGCAGAGGAGAAGAGTGGAGGAGCAGAGGAGAGGAAGAGCGGTGGAGAGGAGTAGAGGAGCACAGGAATGTAGCAGAGGAGAGGAGGAGAGGATGTAGGAGCAGAGGAAGAGAGGATAAGCGGAGAGGAACAAGGAGAGGAGGAGTGGAGAAGAGGAGGAGAGTGATGGAGAGGAGCAGAGGAGAAGATATAGGAGAAGAGGAAGAGAGGAGAAGAGGAGAGAAGGGGAGGAGAGGAACGAGGAGAGGATGGAGAGAAGCAAAGAAGTGGAGCAGAAGAGCAGCTGCAGAGGAGCAGAGGAGAAGACACAGGAGAAGAGGAAGCAAGGAGAAGAGGAGCAAAGGAAAGGAGTAGAAGAATGGAACAGAGAAGGAGAGGACAGGAGCAGAGGAGTGAAGCAGAGAAGAGGAGGAGAGGATATAGGAGCAGAGGAAGAGAGGAACGAGGAGAGAAGGGGAGGAGAGGAACGAGGAGAGGAGCAGAGAAGAGGAGTGGAGCAGTGGAGGAGAGGAGGAGAGAAGTGAGAGTAGAAGAAGAGTAGAGGAGAAGAGGAGTGGAGAAGAGGAGAGAAGGGGAGGAGAGGAGCAGAGAAGTGAGAAGAAGAGTAGAAGAAGAGTTGAGGAGAAGAGGAAGAGGAGAGAAGAGGAGGAGAGGAGAGAGAAACTTAGTTACTTAATGTAATCTTGGTTCTATGAGAGCTTGGGCCTGGGCCTGGGTCTGGCCCCACACAGGGACTGATCCAGGACCAGTTTTTAGACCTGATCTAAATTCTTATTGGCGTCCACTCCTTGGTGAGGGTCAAGCTCGAGTTAATCCAGTGTTTCCCAACTTTTTTTTGGCCTGTGACCCCATTTTGACATCACACATTTCTGGCGACCCCATAGACTTTTTTTAAAATCATGTTTCAGTCTCAGCCTCAGTCGCAATTATTGTGTCAAATGGTTCGACGTGTCTGAGGCCTCGGAGAAACACTGACCTCTAGTGGACACATTTAACCATTGCAAACCAACACACAACCCATGATCTGGATGGGGATGGATTGGTTTTTTCCACTTGTAGATGCCATCGAAAATGAAACAAATGCCAAAAGTCACCAGAAGTCACCAAAATCACGACTAACGTCACGCAATACTCCTCACTACCCAACATTTTTAAAGAAATATTGGTGCATCTTTTATACTGTAGCAGTTTAGCGCTTGTCAAATCGAGGAAGCGCGTTGAACACTCTGAAGCACTCTGAACCAATTGCAGAGCGGAACATTCGCTGAGCCAGTGAAACGCTTCGATACACCGAAGCGATTGACACGCAGAGCAAACAGCGGGGGGAGGGACCGACACTTTGACACTTCGGTCACGTGAGCGGCTGCTGCGAGACAGTTTCAGAAAGAACGAGACGTGCTCCGGAGCTCCGTCTCATTTGCCCGTCACTAGTTATTGTGACTGCACTGCTCCGGACATTTCAGGCGACCCCGTTTGAATTCGACCTGAAGGTTGAAAAACGCTGAGTTAATACAAACAATTTAAAGCTGCACTGCGCAACTTTTCTGGTGGCGTTCTTGAAAATGTGTGAAGAATCCCTCAGTCGTCCAGGTAGAATCCACGGCAAAAGGAGAAATTCAATTTGTCAACTGGACAAAGTCAAAGTCCAGACAAATCAATTTTGTCCAGTTGACAAATTGAATTTCTCCTTTTGCCTTTTCTGGTAGAGGCTCTGCTGCCTGCTTGTCTCCATGGAGATGTTATTGCTTTTCCTGGAATGTTCCACGGTATGGTATTAAACATACCAATCAAGCTTTTTTTATTATTATTATTTATTACAGATGTTTCTATTGCTCAAAAATACAAACCTTCCTTCTGTGAATAGGTGCACCTCTCCACAGATCTGAACTGTAATGTAGCACAGTGCTGTGACCTCAAAGTTCATCAACGTAAATAAATCTTGCATCTTTAAAAAAACACAATTTACAGTGAGTTTAAAAAGCCCACGGAGCGAAATGACCGAAGGAGGACAAAAGGAGGACCGAAGGAGGACCGTAGGAGGACCGAGCAAAGACTGAACCAGGACCGAGCAAAGACCGAACCAGGACCGAGTGAGGACCAAACCAGGACCAAACCAGGACCGAACCAGGACCGAACCAGGAACGAACCAGGAACGAACCAGGAACGAACCAGGAACAAACCGGAAACAAACCAGGACTGAACTAGGAACGAACCAGGGAAGAACCAGGACTGAGCCAGGACCGAACCAGGAACGAACCAGGAACAAACCGGAAACAAACCAGGACCGAACTAGGAACGAACCAGGGAAGAACCAAGACTGAGCCAGGACCGAACCAGGAACGAACCAGGAACGAACCAGGAACGAACCAGGAACAAACCGGAAACAAACCAGGACCGAACTAGGAACGAACCAGGGAAGAACCAGGACTGAGCCAGGACCGAACCAGGAACGAACCAGGGAAGAACCAGGACTGAACCAGGACTGAACCAGGAACAAACCAGGGAAGAACCAGGACCAAACTAGGAACGAACCAGGGAAGAGCCAGGACCGAACCAGGAATGAACCAGGACCGAACCAGGAACAAACCGGGAACGAACCAGGACCGAACTAGGACAGAACCAGGGAAGAACCAGGAACGAACCAGGAACGAACCAGGAACGAACCAGGAACAAACCGGAAACAAACCAGGACTGAACTAGGAACGAACCAGGGAAGAACCAGGACTGAGCCAGGACCGAACCAGGAACGAACCAGGAACAAACCGGAAACAAACCAGGACCGAACTAGGAACGAACCAGGGAAGAACCAGGACTGAGCCAGGACCGAACCAGGAACGAACCAGGAACGAACCAGGAACGAACCAGGAACAAACCGGAAACAAACCAGGACCGAACTAGGAACGAACCAGGGAAGAACCAGGACTGAGCCAGGACCGAACCAGGAACGAACCAGGGAAGAACCAGGACTGAACCAGGACCGAACCAGGAACGAACCAGGGAAGAACCAGGACCAAACTAGGAACGAACCAGGGAAGAACCAGGACCGAACCAGGAATGAACCAGGACCGAACCAGGAACAAACCGGGAACGAACCAGGACCGAACTAGGACAGAACGAGGGAAGAACCAGGAACGAACCAGGGAAGAACCAGGAACGAACCAGGAACGAACCGGGAACGAACTGGGTACGAATCAGGACCGAACCGGGAACGAACCAGGACCGACCCGGGAACGAACCGGGAACGAACCGGGAACGAACCGGGAACGAACCGGGAACGAACCAAGACTGAACTAGGACCGAACGAGGGAAGAACCAGGAACGAACCAGGAACGAACCAGGACCGAACCAGGAACGAACCAGGACCGAACTATGAACGAACCACCTCTTCATAAGCAGGTTTAATCTACGCTGTGGAACATTCTAGACAAAGCAATAACATCTCCATGGAGACGAGCAGGTGGCGGACCCTCTGGAAGAAAGAAACGTTTTGAAGTGCAAATTTAAAACCGAAACGACGAGGCTCACACGGCTGCAGCTACAAAGAGAGTGGTGACGTTTTTTCAGTGGAAAGTCGACTGGAGCCAGAGCGGATGGAGCCGGAAGCGTGTCCGTGTTCACTTCCTGTAGTTATGTCTGGTTATATAAACATCGTCGTGTGAACAGCAGAGCGACGTTTACAGGAAGTGGCCTTGTATGTTTACGTTACGCAAGACCATTAGCCCCCATCGCTCACACATACAACATGTTTTATTTAAAGCTGCATTGTGTAACTTTTCAGATACATGATCTGTTTTTACAGCTATGTCATCGCTCTGCCTGGAATGTTCCACAGTGTAACATTCAACAGCTCTACTTTACATTTATTCAATTACAGGTGATTTTACAGATCAAAAAATAGACATTCTGACTGTGAACGGGGTCGCCTCTCTACAGATCTGACCTCTAACTTGGTCTGGTTTGGGCTCCCTGAACATGGAAAGGTTTAATGCCATACTGTGGAACATTCCAGACAAATAAATAAGATGGAAAGTTTATTTGTATAGCACAATTCATACAGAAAGTAATTCAAAGTGCTTTACAGAATAAGAAATACTATCGTCCCTCGCTATATCGCGGTTCACTTTTTGCAGCCTCATTTTGAGGGACCACTATTTACTACTACTACTACTACTACTACTACTACTACTACTACTACTACTACTGTTACTACTACTACTGTTACTACTACTACTACTGTTACTACTACTGTTACTACTACTACTACTACTACTACTACTACTACTACTACTACTACTACTACTACTACTACTGTTACTACTACTACTGTTACTACTACTACTACTGTTACTACTACTGTTACTACTACTACTACTACTACTACTACTACTACTACTGTTACTACTACTGTTACTACTATTACTACTACTACTACTACTGTTACTACTATAACTACTACTACTGCTACCACTACTACTACTACTACTACTGCTACTACTGCTACTACTACTGTTACTACTATTACTACTACTACTACTACTACTACTGCTACTAATACTACTGCTACTACTACTGTTACTACTATTACTACTACTACTACTACTACTACTGCTACTAATACTGCTGCTACTACTACTACTACTATTACTACTACTACTACTACTACTACTGCTACTAATACTGCTACTACTACTACTACTACTAAAAAATGCAGAGATGGGTTAAAATGCAGAGAAGAATTTCTCCAGTGTGAGATCAATAAAGTTCACTTCTTCTTCTTACTACTACTACTACTACTATTACTACTACTACTACTACTACTACTACTACTGTTACTACTACTACTACTACTGTTACTACTACTGTTACTACTATTACTACTGCTACTAATACTACTACTACTACTACTGTTACTACTACTACTGTTACTACTACTGTTACTACTATAACTACCACTACTACTACTACTGGTACCACTACTACTACTACTGTTACTACTACTGTTACTACTACTACTACTACTGCTGCTGCTGCTGCTACTACTGCAACTACTACTGCTACTACTGTTACTACTACTACTACTGTTACTACTACTACTGCTACTGCTACTACAACTGTTACTACTACTACTACTACTGCTACTACTACTACTGCTACTACTACTACTGCTACTAGTACCACTACTACTCCTACTACTGCAACCACCACCACTACTACTACTACTACTACTACTGTTGAAAACCTTTCAGTCATACACAGCTAAACTACAACAAATAACGTCTGATGGAAAAGTTACACAGTGCATCTTTAATAACTCGTAGAAAACGTTTTGATCTGTTTTATTTCCTTTTTCATGTTTTACAAATTTGAAATGCAGAGCGACGATTTCACGACTTTTGTGTCTTGAGGCCACAATATGGAAATGAGAGAATGCTCAGTGTGGCCGTCAGGGTTGCCAGATTTGAACACACAAAAACAGCTTATGAAAACTACACTACAACCAGTCAGTTTGGTCAGATTTCGACGACATCGCCACCTCTCCTATGCTTTTAATGTTTTAACCAAACGGAGCCCGATTGACATAAATCAGGTTCAGTTTTTGTGGATTTTCCTTTTTAGATATTTCAGTTAAAAATGTAAATCAAAAATCGTTAAAGGGATATGCCACCCCCAGGTCAAACTTGGGCATCTCCCCACAGTCCAGAGACTAAAATAAGTGATTGAAAGCGTTTTTCTGGTGACCCAGCCATTGTCCGGGTCTGTCAGCACTGACCGCCGCGGTATCTGCAGCTACTCCGCGTTAGACTGGAGTCTAACGGCGCCAGAGAAAGATTTCGGCCAAAAGGAATTAATTTGCTCGATGCTTTTCCCAATTACTTTCTGTGTAGTGCGCATTCATATCGAGTGCAAATAAATGTGCAAATCAACACGGAGAGCTTGACTTGGTCATTTTGGGTGAGAACTATTTTTCAGTGCGGAAAAACACAGAAGCACACACCACGCTGACAGGGGAATCCCTGTTACGCACCAGGAAGGCAGTTCCCCTGTTACGCAGCGTGGTGTGTGCTTCGTCTGTGTTTTTCCGCACTGAAAAATAGTTCCCACCCCAAATGACCAAGTCAAGCTAGCGTTAGCCTAGTCTAACGCGGAGTAGCTGCAGATACCGCGGCGGTCAGTGCTGACAGACTCGGACAATGTCTGGGTCACCAGAAAAATGCTTTCCACCACTTATTTTAGTCTCTGGACTGTGGGGAGATGCCCAAGTTTGACCTGGGGGTGGCATATCCCTTTAAGAATGATTCAGGCTTAGAAACTGTGAATTATTAAAGTCTGGAATGTTTTTTTTGTTGTTGTTTTTTAATGCTATTGTTGTGAATTTTCTAAACTGCAAAGAACTGAATTCTTTTAGTGCACATTTAGATTCAGGTTTTGGACTGTGGATTAAAGAAAAATTTGTTTATTTTGCGTCTAAAACGGTCAAAATTACTAAACTTTTTCGTTCTTTTGATTCTAATGTGACCTGACCAGCCAGAGGAACGTTCTGACCAGGCGGTTTTGTTCCATTAAGAGTTATTTTCAGACCAGCACCTCACTGTTCCACGAGCTCTTACATAATCACTCTTCTGTTACGTCACCATTTCACCTCCTCCTTCTCTCCTCCCCTCTCTCCTCTCCTACCTCCTCTCTCCTCGCCTCTCTCTCTTCTCTGTATTTTCTCCTTTCCCCTCTATTTCCTCGCACCCCGTCTCCTCTCTCCCTTTTCACCTTTCCCCTTTCCTCTCTCCTTTCTTTCCTCTCCTCCTCCTCTCTCTCCTCTCCTACCTCTCCCTCTTCTCCCCCTCCTCTCCCTCCTCTTTCCTCTCCTTCGTCTCCTCTTCCCATTCATCCTCTCCTCTCCCTCCTCTCCTCTCCCTCCTCTTTCCTCTCCTTCGTCTCCTCTCCCATTCCTCATCTCCCCCTCACTCCTTCCTCTCTCTTCTCCTCCTCTCCTCCTCTCTCCTCTCCTCCTCTCTCTTCTCCTCTCCTCCTCTATCCTCTCCCTCTTCTCTCCTCTCTCCATCCCTCCCCTTCCTCCTCTCTCCTCCTCTCTCTCCTCTCCTCCTCTCCCTCCTCTCCTCTCTTCTTCTCCTCTCCCTCCTCTCCTCCTCTCTCCTCTCCCTCCTCTCTCCTCCCTCCTCCCTCCTCTCCCTACTCTCTCCTCCCTCCTCCTCTCTTCCTCTCCTCCTCTCTCCTCTCCTCTTCTCTCCTCTCTCCGTCCCTCCCTCCTCCTCTCTCCTCTC
>JAVJIX010000026.1:2695000-2745000 GCA_036785185.1 Paratrypauchen microcephalus | reverse complement strand
GTCTAAACCAGGCCTCAAACTGATCTAAACTAGGACTTAAAGGGATATGCCACCCCCAGGTCAAATTTGGGCATCTCCCCACAGTCCAGAGACTAAAATAAGTGGTGGAAAGCGTTTTCCTGCTCACCCAGCCATTGTCCGAGTCTGTCGCCACTGACCGCCGCGGTATCTGCAGCTCCTCCGCCTTAGACTGGAGTCTAACGTCGCCAGAGAAAGATTTCGGCCAAAAGGAATTAATTTGCTCGATGCGTTTCCCAATTACTTTGTGTGTAGTGCGCATTCATATCGAGTGCAAATAAATGTGCAAATCAACACGGAGAGCTTGCCTTGGTCATTTTGGGTGGGAACTATTTTCCAGTGCGTAAGAATACAGCCGTATCACGCAGCACGCTGCCAGGGGAATCCCTGTTACGCACCGGGAAGGGAGTTCCCCTGTTGCACAACGTGGTGCGTGATACGGCTGTATTCTTACGCACTGGAAAATAGTTCCCACCCAAAATGACCAAGTCAAGCTCTCCGTGTTGATTTGCACATTTATTTGCACTCGATATGAATGCGCACTACACAGAAAGTAATTGGGAAACGCATCGAGCAAATTAATTCCTTTTGGCCGAAATCTTTCTCTGGCTACGTTAGACTCCAGTCTAACGCGGAGGAGCTGCAGATACCGCGGCGGTCAGTGGCGACAGACTCGGACAATGGCTGGGTGAGCAGGAAAACGCTTTCCACCACTTATTTTAGTCTCTGGACTGTGGGGAGATGCCCAAATTTGACCTGGGGGTGGCATATCCCTTTAACCCGGTTTTAAGGGTGTATTCTCAGTCACACACATGCACACACACAAAAACACAAAATACAAACCTAAACTAAACTAAACCTACAACTAAACCCTTAAACTCGGACTAGAAAAGAACTAAACCGGTTCTACTTCTAGACGAACCACAAACTAATTTAACTCAGACCTGAACTACACCAGACCTGAACCCAAAACAAACTCATTAATTCAACGAAAACAACAACAAAAACATGACACTGCAGATTTAAGAACACATATTATGCAAAATCGACTTAACCCTGATCAAAAACACACCCGGAGTTATATTTCCTTAGACTTTATTGATCCACAAGGGTATTATTTGGACGCAGTAACTCATAGATCACAATATATTATAATAACAAAGAGTAAAAATATAAATGTAATCATAAATTCTAAATAAAGAGTGTCAAACACCGCGTAATTATATAAATGTGTTTGTACAAGTCAAAGTAAAGTAGAAAAATAAGTAACAGACGGTGCAAAAATGAATTGAGGATTGATTTTGATTGATTTTCTGTACACACGCTGGTTTGATTTGATTTTTGAGTCCTTGAATGGCTCGTAAAAACACTCGGTTTTGAAATTCCCAGCATGGTGACAAATCCGGAGGTCTCTTATGTTTGTGTTTTCAAGTTTGTTAATCAAAGTTTGAGCGTTTCTGTCGTCAAATGTTCCACGTTAAGACACGTTAAAGGTGCAAAGAAACAAGCAGGTTACAGTTACAGGTCAGATCTGTGGATAGGCGACTTCACTGACAATGAGAATGCATGTTTTTACGGTATTTTTGAGCGATAAAAGTATAAAAATACTAGGGGTGTAAAGATTAACCGATTTGGATCGGTTATCGGTCTGTGACCTCTGCGATCTGAGTGTACCGATCAACGGAGCGCGGATCGGTCCAAATGCACTACGAAAGGTCCGATGCACCGGATTTATGGCTAAGAATCGGTTTGCTAGCTCCTGAGCGGTCTCTGTCATGGCGCAGAAGCCGCCCTGTGTGTTTGCGTTCGCTAAATCACGGGTTATTAAGTGGGTGGTTCACTTACCTGGGGTTGAAGCTTATTGGCTGGGTAACTGCCAATCATGCGAGCGGCACGGCCTATATGTATGTGTATGTGTATGTGTCTCGTCAGGACAGGAGATCTACGCTGCCGGTAAGATACGCTGTTTCCATTTATTGAGCTGTTGTTTAAGTTAATTTGGTGCGCTACCGTTATTTATGGGCACGGTTCGTATGCGTGGTTAACTTTTGTGCTGTTGTTGGATCGCATTGATTAAACTTTCACTGTCGGTCTGATGTTTCACTGAGCTCAGTAGTCTGCATGGCAGCTATACCATAACAATTGTATGATACTAGCATTTTTATTGTGGATTGGGTGATTTATTTAGACAACATTCATGTATTGGCAATGTATATTTGATTTGGCTAAAATTGACTTGGCTAATTTACTTTTGTGTGAAAATACAATGTATAATCAGAATTGGTGCATTTCTGTATTTAGATACTTATGATTTGTGTGTATAGAAATGTACTTCACACACACAGATGATTTTTGTCTCAAAGGAGACTGAGGTAATCTTATGAGATGGAGAGAAAGTATTAGTTATTCAAGGTTAACAGCTTTCTCTGATTTTCTTTTTTGTTAAGAAAAGTTAATGACAGGCATAAAAAAGACATGTTGGATTTAACATTCTAATGTTTTCTATAACTGCCTAGTAATATCTATCTTCTTGCCAGTGATATGTTACACTTTTACAGTTACTGAAACTCATGAGTGACTGAAGCACTAATCATTCTGATTCATTCTGATTTTTTACTTTAATAGGCAACTTGCTTGTTTTATGACGTCTTTTTTATTTTTGATATCTAACCTTATTGTTTTGTGTTGCTTGAGAGAAGGAATATTGTATTTTAAATATGAGCAGAGTTTTGCAAACCGGATTGCCAGTTTTTCAGTAGGCCTGGTGTATTGTCTGTTGGACACTAAATAAACAAAAGGATACTATTTTGAAATTTCATTTCTGTTTCTCTCTTTTTCTTCTCAATAACTTTAAAGCACTTGGGAGTAAAGTTGTCAATTTGTATTGAATCGAAATTAACCGGATCGGATCGAATCGTACCAGATCATTTACTAATTTTATGAATCGTCCCTGAATCGAATCGTAGCCTGTGAATTGAGATTCGAATCGAACCATTTTGTGAGTGAAAGATTCACACCCCTAAAAAATACCTGTAATTTAAGGTAAGATAGATCCGTTTTATGGCATACTGTGGAACATTCCAGTCAAGGCACTAACATCTCCATGGATACCTCTACGTGAAAAGTTACACAGTGCACCTTTAATTTTGATTTAAGTTAGGAATTACTAACTTAAATTAGGAATTACTGAACAGCAAAATAACTAATATCTGAGAATTTGAATATTTAGTCGTTTCTGCAGAGTTTGAGTCTCGTCCATGTGGCCAGGTGGAGTCTCCAGATGGCTGTTGTTTTGATCTGGTCCAGATCCAAGTCCTGGTCTTGGACTAAAGTCTGGGTTTGTTTAGCCTCAGGGGACAGGCATCAGGCTTCGTCTGTGCCAGTCCACCGTGGACCCACCGCCGGTCTAACAGGGACCTCCACCCGCCACAGGGGAGCGCCGGGGACCAAACATACGGGAGATAAAGTTAGAAAGTCAGAAAATAGGAGTAGATATAGTAGAACATTAGAAGTAGTAGTCAGTAGTAGTAGTAGTTCTTAGTGGCAGTAGTAGTAATGGTAGGGGTAGTGGTAGGAATGGTAGTATACTACTATAATACTACTAATAATATGTCTACTGTATACTAATATCTACTGCAGTAGTAGCCGTTGGTAGTAGTTGCAGTAGTAGTAGCCGTTGGTAGTAGTAGTAGTAGTAGTAGTGGTAATATTTTACTATAATACATAAAAATACTATTATGTCTACTGTAGGAGTAGCTGTAGTAGAAGTACTGGTAGTTGTAGAAATTGTGGTGAAATAATACTACTATGTCTACTGTATACTATACTACTGTAGTAGTGGTAGAAGTAATTGTAGTAGTAGTAGTAGTGGTAGTAGTAGCAGCAGTAAAGGTGGTAGTAGTTGTAGTAGTAGTAGTAGTGGTAGTAGTAGTAGTTGTTGTAGAAGTGGTAGTAGTAGTAGTTGTTGTAGAAGTGGTAGTAGTAGTAGTTGTTGTAGTAGTGGTAGTAGTAGTAATTGTTGTAGTAGTGGTAGTAGTAGTAATAGTTGTTGTTGTAGTAGAGGTAGTAGTAGTTGTTGTAGTAGTAGTTGTTGTTGTAGTGGTAGTAGTAGTAGTAGTAGTAGTAGTAGTAGTTGTAGTGGTAGTAGTAGTTGTTGTTGTAGTAGTGGTAGTAGTAGTAATAGTTGTTGTTGTAGTAGTGGTAGTAGTAGTTGTTGTTGTTATAGTGGTAGTAGTAGTTGTTGTAGTAGTTGTAGTAGTAGTAGTTGTTGTTGTAGTAGTTGTAGTAGTAGTAGTAGTTGTTGTTGTTATAGTAGTGGTAGTAGTAGTAGTAGTAGTGGTGGTGGTCACATGATCTGCATGATGTTTTAGTCATTTATTGACTTGAGTTGTGTTTTGTTTCATTCACATGTTTAACACAAAAATCCTGTGTATTTGGGCTGAGTTCTTCAAACCGAAAACACCTTGTGATGTCATGTGGTAATACAGAACATGCTCCACTGTGTTTTTAAACTCCACACACCTTCACTGGAATCATTTGGATGATTTCAGCCACGGAATTTCTAATCTCTACTAAACTAAAGGTAAAAAAGTAGAGGTTAACTTGAAAACTACCACATCAAGACATCACAAAATCAAAATGGAACAGAGCCTTTTGAGTTTTGGAGATGTAAACTGTAGGGCTGGGCGGTATACCGGTGCATACCGGATACTGGTGTTTTTTTTGTTTTTTAATGATATGAATTTTTCATTTACCGCAATACCGGTGAGTGTGTGCATACAAAACATTGGGAACACAGAGCGGAATGGAGCGTTCCGCAGGGGAACTGTTTTGCAGTGGCATGAGCGCGGTGAAAGCATAAGCTGTGTCCCAATTCGAGGGCTGCTTTTTCGGCGGCTCCGAAGGCTGCAAAAGCTGCAGCCTTCGAACTGCCCTCCGCGGACCGCAAGGCTGTTGGCGAAATGGGACAGGTCCAGCCCACGGTGCAGAGACACGTGGCTAATGCTAATGATAACAACACGCACCACGCAAATTACGCACACGGATCAATAACCCTCAAATTGGGCTACGGCTACAGTGTGTTGAGCGGTGAACAACATGGACAGAGGAACTTGTACCGAAAAGAGGAGCCGTGTCAGGTGTGTGGAAGAACTTCGGATTTAAAGATCCCATGACATGGTACTTCTTGATGCTTTTATATGGCTCCTTAATGGTTCCCTAATACTGTAAATGAATCCTTCTTCAAAATCAACACTCAGTGCATGAGAAAGACCCATGTACACAGACATGGTCAAAAAATATCTCTCTGAACACCTCATTATGGGCGTTGTTGCTTGAATGCAAATGAGAAGGACAGCGATAGGTCAGGGCAGCGGGTGGGGGGGGGGGGCAAATGCGCCGCTGGTTCCGTGTTTTAGCGGTGTGCTGTGTGCTGGCCCCACTTCCGTGTTTTAAGAGCGGAGGAAGAAAGGAGAGCCGTTTCAATGAAAAAAAAACACATTTTCACAGAAAATAAAATTAAACCACTGCTGTTTCAGAGGTCCAGAGGCTCAGATAAAGGACTTTCGAGCCTGGAAACACTCTAATGTGCCTCCAGGCAAATAAAAAAAACGCATCTCGCATTGCGTAGCTCATTCGTGGCCTAAACTTTACAGAGACGGTGGGTAGACATCCAGATGGGGAGTGGAACTGCATTTTCCGTGTGACGTCAGAAAGTTTCCTTGTTCAGAATCGCCCGTTTGAGCTGTGTTTTTTTCAAACGCAGAAAAGGATCGCAAATGCTCAGTTTACACATTTCGCAACGTTTAGCCATGGGGGGTTAACCAGGGTAGGGGAGCTCACATTAACGTTCAAAAACCTCAGAAAGTGAAAATTTCATGCCATGGGACCTTTAAAAAATCGATCAAACAAACATATTCTGTAATGTTGTCGGGCTAAAGTTGTAGCGACTCAGACGTCGCTCAAAGATGCGTTTGCTAAGGGGACTGCCTACGATATGCCAGATATGTTTTACCAAGTCCAATTTACTGCAGTGATTATTCTCTAAAGTATTAGAAAATGGGGTTAACACCTAGTCATGCATGAAAAAAAAAAAAAAAAAAAAATCAAATACCGTGATACCGGTATAATTTTGAAAAATACAGTGATATAAATTTTTGGTCATACCGCCCAGCTCTAGTAGACAGAATAATAATAAAGAGTTACTCAAACATGTGTGAATGAAACAAAACACAACCCCAGGTCTGTTTTTGATGAGGAAACAACTTTATAACACGACTTAAATCTCATAAGAGTTCTAAGATAAGATAAGATAAGATAATCCTTTATTTGTCCCACAATGGGGAAATTGCAGTGTCACAACGCAAGTTTCAGAAACAGTTGGAAAAAAGAGCATGCATCAAAAATTAAGATAAATAATAATAAGTATGTACAATCAACTAAAAAACACAACACTGTAAGGTTAAAGGCACAGGAACGCTGCACAATAAATGTCTTTGATTCTGAGCAGTGAACAAACAGCAGTTAAAGTGACTCCAGTTCAGTAATATATAATATCACTACAATAAAGTGACTCAGATGATTGTGTACAGTGCAGTGATGGGCAGTGGTTGTTACACAAATAAGTAGCAGGTAAAGTGACTTTAAATAATATTGCACATGTAATTATTACTATGGAGATGACACATGGTTGCTATGGAGATGAACATGACTAGCATTGATCATTGTACAGTCTGACAGCAGCAGGAAGGAAAGACCTGTGAAATCTCTCTTTAACACAGCGAGGGTGAATCAGTCTGTCACTGATGCTGCTCTCTAGAGCCGACAGAGCATCCTGCAGGAGGTGACACTCATGGTCCAGCATAGACATGAGTTTAGCCAGGACCCTCTTGTCCCCCACCTGCTACACCGAGTCTAGAAGACAGCCCAGGACGGAGCTGGACTTCCTGATGACCTTGTCCAGTTTCTTCTTCTCCCTCTCTGTGACACTGCTGCTCCAGCAGACCACACTGTACAGGATGGCTGATGCCACCACAGAGTCATAGAAGAGAGTCTGATCCCCCGATGTGTCTTCTAAGTGCTTTGCGAATGTTATTGTGGTGTTAAAATATGTATTATTATGTACCTAAAGTATGTATTATTATGTACCTAAAGTATGTGTTATTATGTACCTAAAGTATGTGTTATTATGTACCTTGAAATAATAAAAGATTTAAAAAAAGAGTCAGTTCTGTGTGATATACAGTATTACCTTTACATTACAGTAATCAAACCTGCTTAATTACAAATGCGCATTGTTCTAACATGAACAGAACCTCAGTACTACTTCTACTAATAATAGTCCTGATACTGAAAGTTGACCCACAGTAGCAGTTGGTCGGGTATTGCAGTAGTGTTGTGTAGCCTTGTAGTAGTGTGAGAGTTAGCGAAGGACAGCTCAGGTTGGTGCTCAGCTCATTAGGACTTTGGCACGGGCTCCTGCCGCGGGAAACAAGGCCCCAAAGACTTGTGGGTAATTGGGCAGTGAAAGGCAGTACAGGTAGAGACGTGTGCAGGGCCAATCAGAGCGCACCGTATGGAGGAGGGGGGCGGTCCCAGGGGACAAATATGGAGGAAAAGTTTGAGAGAACCGGACCTGAACAAGAGTGAAGCATCTGCAGTGGATATTTGACAAAGTGGGAAAGAACTGAGTTTGGTCAATGAATTAAAAATGGTTTTGTACAGAGTTTCAAATTTAAAGTAAAATATGAAAACAAAATGTTCTGGAAAAAGTCCTGGTGTACTTCTGACCTGGTGTACTTCTTTTGACCAAGTTTCACTCTTTTCAACTTAGACTTAGACAAACTTTATTGATCCACAAGGGAAACTATGTTACCTTTTATTGTTTTGAAAATGAAAATGCTTTATTTGCAGAAAACAAGCTATTAATCAGTTTCATTTTTGGCATTCTGAGTCTCCGCTCCCCTTGCTCTCCGTGCTAAGTCACTCCCCCTTCAGAGCGCTATCACAACACAATCAGTAGGGCTGAACGATTTTAAGAAAAAATCGAATTGCGATTTTTCTGACAGATATTGCTATTTCGAGTTCATCCACGATTTTTTTTTCAAATCGAGTTTCAGTGCCCATGAACATTTGCAAATGTCAGAAACTTATTATACCATTCAAACACTAAATTCCAGAACTTTAAATGCAAGAATGAAAAATATAAGTCAATTTATTTCAAACGTAGTCTTGTTTATTAAAAAGAAACAAGCTATACATACAAAAAAAAGTCTTTTAACTTAGTGCAAAGTCAGTCTTTTAGCTTAAGAACATCAACACCAGCAGCAAGGAATTCAACCTTGTACTAAGAAATCTGTACTTCCTTTTCACAGTAAGTGCAACTGAAAAGTAAAGGTAATAAATATATATATTTTTAAAAAAAACTTACTCAAGTAAAATGACCATACCTTTTTCCAACTACAAAAGATGTCAGACTTTAAAATAGGTGGGTTAATCAAAATACTGCACATCTATTCTTATAAATGAATTATAGCAAAAACAGTGAACACTTGTTTTAAACAAAGACTTACCATCAGCATTTGTCCATCCATCCATGTTCTTCCTCTTATCCCGGGCCGGGTCGCGGGGGCAACAGTCTAAGCAGGGACTCCCAGACTTCCTGCACCCCGGACACTTCCTCCAGCTCCTCCGGGGGGACCCCAAGGCGTTCCCAGGCCAGCCGGGAGACATAGTCCCTCCAGTGTGTCCTGGGTCTTCCCCGGGGCCTCCTCCCGGTGGGACATGCCCAGAACACCTCCCGAGGGAGGCGTCCAGGAGGCGTCCGGAACAGACGCCCGAGCCACCTCAGCTGCTCCTCTCAATGTGGAGGAGCAGCGGCTCTACTCTGAGCTCCTCCCGTGTGACTGAGCTCCTCACCCTATCTCTAAGGGAGCGCCCAGCCACTCTGTGGAGGAAACTCATTTCGGCCGCTTGTATCCGCGATCTCGTCCTTTCGGTCATTACCCAGAGCTCATGACCATAGGTGAGGGGAGGAACGTAGATCGATGGTAAATCGAGAGCTTTGCCTTTCGGCTCATCTCCCTCTTCACCACAACGGTCATCACTGCCGATGCTGCACCGATCCGCCTGTCAATCTCACGCTCCATCCTCCCCTCACTCACCGAGATACTTGAACTCCTCCACTTTCCCGCTAATGAAACCACTGCACATCGCATCAGGTTTGTGAAGTTGTAGTGTACAGTTTGTATTATGTTATTTGTATATTTATGGAGAATTGTCATGTGGGGGCATGGATGACGTAGGTTTGTGGGCGGAGCCTTCTACAGAATCTTACAGCTAACCGTAAGGAGGGTTTGAACAGGGCCCAGGAGAGGTCGCTAGATTACTCAAACATGCATGGATGATTCTAAAACCTTTTCTAAATCTTCTTCAGGCGTGTTTTTGATGAGGAAACAATGTTATAACATGTAGAAAGAGCCATAAAGTTGACTTTGCATAATACCCCCTTTTTACCGCCGAGTGTGGAGTCAGTTAATATTGCGTGAAATTGTAGAGTGACCTCGAGCATCTGTAAAACCACTATAAGTTTTATTATTTTCATTATTAAAGGGCCCATATGACTGGTTTACACCAGACCATATCACATGTGATATATGGTCTGGGAGCCACCTACTGAATATCTCGTAGCGATCGCCAACGGCTGTTTATTGGGCGTTACGAATGTCTATCATTTGGCGTATACGTAGCCCATAGCCAATCATGTCAGTTGCCAGTTCAAACTACAAGCTGCCTTTTGTTACGTAGTACGCGTCACCGTCTTGCCACCCCTCCCCGCTCTCTGATTGGCTCCCAGAATCAGGAGAGCTCGCTTAGCCTAGTTGCCAGGCTGTCTTTTAGATCAGAATGAACGAAAGCAGCCTGGGATTTCCCAGGTTAATATGACGCTATTGTCTGATCTATGTTCTAATGTTTCCTCATCACAAAGAGACCTGGAGTTGTGTTTTGTTTCATTCAGATGTTCAACTCACAAACACACCTGCAGATTTAGGCGTTCTGGGAGTTCTTCTCCCAAACTGAAACCACTGTTCCACCTTGTGATGTCATGTGGTAATACAGGAAGTGCTCCACTGTATTTTTAAACTCCACACGCCTTCACTAGAATCATTTGGATAATTTCAGCCCTGGAATTTCCCATCTCTACTGAACTAAAAGTAAAAAGTAGCTTTAACTTCTTGGATTAACAACAACAGACCACGCCTACAGGAAGTAACAACAGCTGACCACGCCCACAGGAAGTAACTACGGCTGACCACACCTTCAGGAAGTAACAACAGCTGACCACGCCTACAGGAAGTAACTACACCTGACTACGCCTACAGGAAGTAACTACACCTGACTACGCCTACAGGAAGTAACAACAGCTGACTACGCCAACAGGAAGTAACAACAGCTGACCACGCCCACAAGAAGTAACAGCTGACCACGCCTACAGGAAGTAACAACAGCTGACCACGCCTACAGGAAGTAACAACAGCTGACCACGCCTACAGGAAGTAACTACACCTGACTACGCCTACAGGAAGTAACAACAGCTGACCACGCCCACAAGAAGTAACAGCTGACCACGCCCACAGGAAGTAACTACAGCTGACCACGCCTACAGGAAGTAACTACAGCTGACCACGCCCACAGGAAGTAACAGCTGATCACATCCACAGGAAGTAACAGCTGACCACGCCTACAGGAAGTAACTACAGCAGATATACGACACGTCACCATCAACACCGGTGGCAGTTCTGAAGATGAAGCAGCAGCCGAAACATGTCAACAAGGTAAATACACGTTACTGTATCGTCTATAAAAAAGCCCATAAGACCATAAGACAAAATAAACATCTTTGGTTTAGTAAAAAAAAATAAAGGTGTTATCTTTAGAGATGTAGACAAAATAATAATGAGTTACTTAAACATGTCTGAATGAAAAAAGAAACACTCCAGGTCTGTTTTTGAGGAGGTAACAGCTTTATAACGTGACTTGCTCAATATAAAATCTTTAAACCTTTACCATAACAAAACGAATCCATGCCTCCCTCTTTAATAAACTAAACCAGCAGTGACTACACCACCAAGCCACCAAGCAGAGACTTAAGCTGTATTTGAAAGGTGAATATCCCAGGTGAATGCAGTAGCCCTTTTTAAATCAGTCTCCGGTACACTGCCTTACACTATACCCAGCGGGGATCTGCACACCGCCCTTTTAAATGCTCTAAACGCACCTTTAAATGGGCTATTGATGCAAACCAGCAGGTTCTGTCCAGTGCCCGGGTCACCAGAGAATACAAAGGCATACCGGAGAACAGGCACTATAGATTTTATAAGTTACACTGTTTAAAAAGTGTGCAATAAGCAAAAGTACAAAAGTTAAAAGGGCCCATATTACACTATTTTCTTTACCTGGCCAGCCAAATGATATCTCTCTGTATTTCCTATACACCGCGATACCATTTGGACACTCTCCATCCACTCTCGCTCCTCCGGTTACAAACCGACTCCGCGATTCTGATTCGTTCAAAGATGGTGACGTCAGTGCCCCCGCCTTTGCCCGCAAAGTCACTCTTAGGCAGCGGAAGTTCCGCCTCAGTTTTGAATCAAGATGGCGCAATCTCTGATTGGTTCACTTAGCTGTCTGTCTACGCGCAACAGCAGCGCATTCTGTGGATCAAGCGTTACCAGACTCACTCGCTGGTACAGCGATGAGTCATGGATTCTTCCAGGCAACTATTTTCTATTTCTATTATTATCTATTTTATAAAGTTGTTTTTTATCACAAGTCACGTACACACTTTTGAAACTTCATTTCTAAAAATTAAAGAATCACAAAAGTTAATAATATATAATTATTCCATCACTCATCAAAAACAGACCTGGAGTTGTGTTTTGTTTCATTCACACGTTTAACACACAAACATGCAGATTTAGGTGTTCTTCCGTCAAACTGAAAAACACTCTGCTCCACCTTGTGGTTGTACAAGAAGTGCTCCACAGTGTTTTTAAACTCCACACACCTTCACTAGAATCATCTGGATCATTTCAGCTCTGGAATTGCCAATCCCTGAACTAAACAAAAGGTAGAAAGGAGCTGTTTGTTTGAAAACTTTTTTTTATCTGATGTCTTGTATGTATATTATGTATGTATGTTTTTCCTGGTTGTACTGCAACCTTGCCTTACCTCTAAGACAAATTTCTCCCTGGTGGAGACTAATAAAGAAAACTTAACCTTAAAATTAGGGTTGTCAGTTTAACACATTAATTAGATTAATTCATTACGCTGCAAATGAATGCATTATAAAAATGAACGCAATTAATTATGAGTGGCAATTCAATGCGTGCACATTTTAAAGGTCCCATGGCATGAAATTTTCACTTTCTGAGGTTTTTGAACGTTAATGTGAGCTTCCCTACCCTGTTTAGCCCCCCCCCCCAATGGCTAAAAGTTGTGAAATGTGTAAACTGAGCATTTGCGATCCTTTTCCGAGTTTGAAAAAAAGACAGCCCAAACGGGCGATTCTGAACAAGGGAAATTTCTGACGTCACACTCGGGGAAAAATGCAAATGCAGGTCCACCCCCCCATCTGGATGTCTACCCATCGTCTCTGGAAATCACGCCCAGAGAGTTTGGACCACAAACGAGCTACGCAATGCGAGATGCGTTTTTTTTTTATTTGCCTGGAGACACGTGAGTGTTTCCAGGCTCGGATGTCCTTTATCCGAGCCTCTGAACCTCTGAAACAGCAGTGATTTAATTTTATTTTCTGTGGAAATGTGTTTTATTTTTCAATGGAAATCGTCTCATATCTTCGTCTGCGCTTAAACGCGGAAGTGGGGCCAGCGCACATCGCACCGCTAAAGAGGAAAGAGCGGAGAGTTTGGCCACACGCCCACCCGCTGCACTGGCCTGTCTCTGTCCTCCTCATTTGCATTCAAGCAACAACGCCCAGAGTAAAGTGTTTCAGAGACATTTTTGACTGACTGTGTTCATGAGGCTCTCTCATGCACTGAGTCTTGATTTTGGAGAAGTATTCATTTACAGTATTAGGGAACCATTAAGGCGCCATATAAAAACATCAAGAAGTACCATGGCATGGGATATTTAAATTTGGCATGCGGGGCCTTTGAACGGCAAGTTTATTTATATAAATGTGACGGAGCGTTGTCCCCGGGGAGAGCACGTGAAGATGCACGCGCCCGTTTCCGTATCTGCTGCTCCGCGCGCCGAACCCTTTTCATTATCAACCATAAACTAATTCCCCATAACCTCTCCAGCGTGTTCTGCTGCAACTAAGGGTACACACTTAGAAGCGCCAGTTTTGCCCTTCCAAATCTCACTAAACCTGATCATTTACTCACCCGCGTGCTGCCGCCTTCTCATTCCTCCCGCGCTGCGATCTGGCAAACCCAGACGCCTCCGCACCGGGAGTTTAAATCCTCCAGTTTTGTGGATTCCGGGAGTCATGTGAGCCGTGAATAATTTGCACGGGCAATTATTTGTATTCTCTGTATATTTGAAGCTTTGTATATTATTTATTGACGTTGCATGAAAGCTACTGTACGTGCTCACCTTTTGGCACCAGAAATATTCGCCATGTAATAGTGGAATGGTGTAAATGAGCTTTCGAATTAATGTTCTGTAATATGGGAGGGGGAATGTGGGTATACAGGTGCACTCTGCAGGTCTGCCAGCAGTCTTGTCTTGGTTACAGTGGAGGTAACGTACACGCAGAGAAAGAGAGTGAGCCAAAGACTGAACTACTTACAAATACAGTCTTTTCACTGTACCACTATAAATCACACGTTTGACACATTTTTTTGCACTGTGGGGGAGCACAATAAACCACCTAAAAAATTAATTTAAATGCAATGAATTAGATTAATTAATTACAAATCCTGCAATTAATTAGATTCATTTTTTTAATCACCTGACAGCACTACTTAAAACTACCGATTTATGACATCATAAGGTGCACAGAACATTTTGAGCTTTGAAGATGTAGACAGATAATAAAGTGTTACTGAAACATGTGTGAATGAAACGAACACAACTGTGATATGTTTTAATGAGGAAACAACATTATAACATGACTTAAAGTTCACAACAGTCAATTTTATGTACTATAGGACCCTTAAGTGTATGAAATATAGGGGCTTTTTTTTAAGGGTAAAGACCAAATAACAGACATCCCAAGTTCGAAAAACTCATTTTAGGGAGACACCCCCCCCCCCCCCCCTTCTACAGAGAGAGGCCACTTATTTGAACAACTTTTTATTAACTTAACTGAGTTATTAAACATTAAACTTTAAATCAGAGGTCTTCAACAGGGGGGTCGCGACTCCTAGGGGGTCGCGGAGGTACTGCAGGGGGGTCGCGAAATCTTTTGATTTCTCTTTAAAATAATATAATTTTATAGTTTATAGTGTAAAATACAGTATTAACCTGTGTATTATTTCCTTGTATTGGATGTACCATAACAGAGTAGCAATGTTTATACATGACACTAAGCTCAATTTAATATAAAACACAATTCTATGCTGTATATATAGTAGGGGGTCCCTGGCCCAGTTGGCCATCTGTTTGGGGGTCCCTGGCCTGAAAAACGTTGAAGACCCCTGCTTTAAATAAAATAAAATATTAAAATTAAATTCAAAATTAAAATTCAAAATTAAATATGTTATTTGTGTTTGAACATTTCAAATATATGTCCATGTTTAAATTTCGCCTACCTCAACGTGCCTTTTACAATCATTTAGACCGCCTGGGCAATGCTGAAGTCACTGTTACACACAGTGCATCTCACCTCAGTGTCATAATTTTTCACCCTAATCAGACAGGGATGTATTTTAGTATATTCTTTAGTATATTCTGCCGTAAAATGAGTTTTATATTTTCGTTTTTTAGATTCTGCCATCTCGCTGCATTGAAGCCCGCCCACACTGAAAGCTGATTGGCTAGTTTTGCTGAGTGTAACCAATCAGCGCGTTCTCTGGTCAGCGCTCGCTTAAACACACACACACACACACACACACACAGGTTCCACAAGCGCAAAATTCTCTCTCTCTCTCTCTCTCTCTCTCTCACACACTCTCTCTCTCTCTCTCTCGTGTGCATTCCGTTTGAAGTAGTCCGTGTATGATACAAGACTTTATTATCTTGCGTGCACGCTCTGCACAGTCCAAACAAAACAAAAAAAAACTCACGTTGTCTAAAATCCGGAATATTTTATCTGACTCGCGGGCATCATGGAGCCACTATAATTATCCGGGAGACTCCCGGAACTTCCGGGAGACTTGGGATGTCTGAAATAAACTTTGTCCAGTTGACAAATTTCATTTCTCCTTTTGCCCCGGATTCTACCCGTACAACTGAGGGATTCTTCACACGTAATGTACCAAATGACCTACAAACTGTTCAGCGGCATGGGTGGGACTGTTGGGTGGGGTTAGGTTTGGTTTGGTCCCTTGGTCGCACTCTTGGCCTCTGTGGTCCTGTTTCATTTGGATCCTAGCCCAGTCTCAGGTCCGGTCCTTGGACTAATCCCCAGTGGCACCTGTTCTGCTTCAATATTCTGCCCATGAGATCTCTTAGTGTGATCAATCCATCTCTTCCTTTCAGCAAACTGGTCTCTGGTCCAGTCTGTGTTCTGGTCTCTGGTCTTTAGTCTCGACTCTGTTCTGGTCTTTGTTCTTTGGTCTGGTCAGGTCTCTGGGCAGGTTTTTGGTCAGGTCTCTGGTTTGGTTTTTGGTTTCGTCTCTGATCAGGTCTTTGGTCTGGTCTCTGTTCTGATCTTTGTTCTTTGGTCTGGTCAGGTCTCTGGGCAGGTCTCTGGTCTGGTTTTTGGTTTGGTTTCTGGTTTGGTTTCTGGTCCAGTCGCTGTTCTGGTCTCTGGTCTGATCAGGTCTTTGGTCTGGTCTCTGGGCAGGTCTTTGTTCTTTGGTCTGGTCAAGTTTCCGGTCTGGTTTTTGGTTAGGTCTTTGCTCTGGTCTCTGGTCTTTAATCTAATCAGGTTTTTGATCTGGTCTCTGTTCTGGTCTTTATTTGTTGGTCTGGTTAGGTCTCTGGGCAGGTCCCTGCTCTGGTCTCTGTTCTGGTCTTTGGTCTTCAGTCTGATCAGGTCTTTGATCTGGTCTCTGTTCTGGTCTTTATTTGTTGGTCTGGTTAGGTCTCTGGACGGGTCCCTGCTCTGGTCTCTGTTCTGGTCTTTGGTCTTCAGTCTGATCAGGTCTTGGTCTGGTCTCTGTTCTGGTCTTTGTTCTTTGGTCCAGTCAGGTTTCTGGTCTGGTTTTTGTTTAGGTCTCTGCTCTGGTCTCTGGTACAGTCTGTGTTTTGGTCTTTATTCTTTGGTCTGGTCAGGTCTCTGGGCAGGTCTTTGGTCAGGTCTCTGGACGGGTCTCTGCTCTGGTCTCTGTTCTGATCTTTGTTCTTTGGTCTGGTCCGGTCTCTGGTCTAGTCCCTGTCCTGCCAGCCTATCTTAACCCCCTCCTCTTAAAGAAAACCCCACTACCTTGCTCCAGAACCAAAAACAATGCCACCCGTAATTTGACAGGTGATTGGCGGCAGGGGCTCTACATGATTGCGTCGTTAGGGAAGCACAAATATTTCCTTTTTTATTTATTTTTTTCCCTTCTTTTTCCAAGCTGAAATAATGAAACGCGTGCTCAGCTTGTTTCTGAGCCCTGCTGCTTCCTGTCACTCCCTGTAATAACTATTTCACTCTCCAGTAGCTCCACTTTAAGACTTGTCCGACCAGGATTTTCCCAATGATTTTTCTCTGAAGTGATTGAACAAAACGTCAATTTTCTCAGGCGTTTTAATGACCTGTCAATCACGGAGACTGGATGGCGCTTGTTCAAATCTGTTTTGAAGTTTAATTTGGAGATTATATATCGTGTGAGAGGGATCGTCAAAGGAAATACTCCTCTGAAGGCTGAATTAAACAAAGTGAAAATCAGACCCACGTAAGGATTAAAGAGAAGACAAGAAAACAGGGTTAAACTTGAAAAGAAAAATAATAAAAAGGTACAGTACGTAACTTTTATTAACTGTCTTGTATTTGGGTACTTATAATGCAAAAAAACAAAAAAAACCAAAAACAAAACATGAATCCTTACATCTTTGCCAGGTTCATTAAAGTAATTTTTAGTTTTCTGGTCTCTGGTCTGGTCTCTGGTCTGGTCTCTGGTCTCTGGTCTGGTTTCTGGTCTGGTTTCTAGTCTGGTTTCTGGTCTCTGGTCTAGTTTCTGGTCTCTGATCTGGTTTCTGGTCCCTGGTCTCTGGTCTGGTTTCTGATCTCTGTTCTGGTTTCTGGTCTCTAGTCTGGTTTCTGGTCTCTGGTCTACTTTCTGGTCTCTGGTCTGGTTTCTGGTCTCTGGTCTGGTTTCTGGCCTCTGGTGTGGTTTCTGGTCTGGTTTCTAGTCTGGTTTCTGGTCTCTGGTCTAGTTTCTGGTCTCTGATCTGGTTTCTGGTCCCTGGTCTCTGGTCTGGTTTCTGGTCTCTGTTCTGGTTTCTGGTCTCTAGTCTGGTTTCTGGTTTCTGGTCTCTGGTCTACTTTCTGGTCTCTGGTCTAGTTTCTGGTCTCTGATCTGGTTTCTGGTCCCTGGTCTCTGGTCTGGTTTCTGGTCTCTGTTCTGGTTTCTGGTCTCTAGTCTGGTTTCTGGTTTCTGGTCTCTGGTCTACTTTCTGGTCTCTGGTCTGGTTTCTGGTCTCTGATCTGGTTTCTGGTCCCTGGTCTCTGGTCTGGTTTCTGGTCTCTGTTCTGGTTTCTGGTCTCTAGTCTGGTTTCTGGTTTCTGGTCTCTGGTCTACTTTCTGGTCTCTGGTCTGGTTTCTGGTCTCTGATCTGGTTTCTGGTCCCTGGTCTCTGGTCTGGTTTCTGGTCTCTGTTCTGGTTTCTGGTCTCTAGTCTGGTTTCTGGTTTCTGGTCTCTGGTCTACTTTCTGGTCTCTGGTCTGGTTTCTGGTCTCTGGTCTGGTTTCTGGCCTCTGGTGTGGTTTCTGGTCTGTTTTTTGGTCTCTGGTCTGGTCTCTGGTCTGGTTTCTGGTCTCTGGTCTAGTTTCGGGTCTCTGGTCTGGTTTCTGGTCTCTGGTTTGGTTTCTGGTCTCTGGTTTGGTTTCTGGCCTCTGGTCTAGTTTCTGGTCTCTGATCTGGTTTCTGGTCCCTGGTCCCTGGTCTCTGGTCTCTGGTCTGATTTCTGGTCTCTGGTCTGGTTTCTGGTTTCTGGTCTCTAGTCTCTGGTCTGGTTCCTGGTCTCTAGTCTGGTCTCTGGTTTGATTTCTGGTCCCTGGTCTCTGGTCTGTTTTCTGGTCTGGTTTCTGGTCTCTAGTCTGGTTTCTGGTATCTGGTCTCTGGTTTGGTCTCTGGTCTGGTTTCTGGTCTCTAGTCTCTGGTCTGGTTCCTGGTCTCTAGTCTGGTCTCTGGTCTGGTTTCTGGTCTCTAGTCTCTGGTCTGGTTCCTGGTCTCTAGTCTGGTCTCTGGTCTGGTTTCTGGTCTCTAGTCTCTGGTCTGGTTCCTGGTCTCTAGTCTGGTCTCTGGTCTGGTTTCTGGTCTCTAGTCTCTGGTCTGGTTCCTGGTCTCTAGTCTGGTCTCTGGTCTGGTTTCTGGTCTCTAGTCTCTGGTCTGGTTCCTGGTCTCTAGTCTGATCTCTGGTCTGGTTTCTGGTCCCTAGTCTCTGGTCTAATTTCTGGTCTCTGGTCTCTTGTATCTGGTCTGGTCTCCATGGAGACGTCATTGCTTTGTCTGGAATGTTTCACAGTATGACATTAAACCTTTCTATCATCACTGAGACCAAAACAGACCAAGTTACATGTCAGATCTGTGGAGAGGCGACCCCGCTTACAGTCAGAACGCCTGTTTTTCTAGATATTTTGAGCTCTAAAACCACCTGTAATTAAATACATGTAAGTTTAAAGTCATACTGTGGAACATTCACGACAGAGCAATGACATATCCGACGAAAGAAACAACCACAAAATTACACAGTGCAGCTTTAAACCAGGACTAAACCAGTACTGGACTAGTACAAGGACTAAACTGAAGATCAGACCATAATGAGACCTGAATCAGGACTAACTCAGATCCACACAGCCGCAGAACCAGCTGAAAGCTCCACGCAGAGTCTCATTATGTTGAGTGAGGAGACCCTGACATACGCCAGCGCTCATTTATCAACATTTGAACAGATTTCTTTAAAGAAAAAACACAGGAAAAAACAATAAAATATGATTTATGTAGTCCGGATGAATAAACACGTCGCCATCTAAGGCTCCCAACGATTTATAATTCTCACAAAAATCAGGCGTAAATTTCCTCCGTATGAAAAAGTGCTGCCGCCTAATCAGTTCTGTCTGTCACTGCGCCGTCAGGAAACCCGAACGTGAAATATACCCCCGAGGAAGGAGGAGGGAGGGGCAGAGGGGTGAGGAGGGGCAGAGGGGGAGGAGGAGGGGCAAAGGGGGAGGAGGGAGGGGCAGAGGGGTGAGGGGAGGGGCAGAGGGGGAGGAGGGAGGGGCTTTTTAAAGAAATTGTACTCTTGAAAGTATTTTTCTAGTAGCATACACTTTAAAACAAAAACTCGTCCACCCAAAGGACAAAACACCGAGCCACAAACAAAGCAATGTGGTCTACTCCATTCAGTGTAGTGAAGACTGCAGTGAGCACTACATTGGAGAAACAAAACAGCCACTTCACAAGAGGATGTACCAACACAGACGGGCGTGCCAGAGTGGACCGTCATCTGCCGTACATCTTCACCTAGAAGCCACGGGCCATTCCTTTGAGGACAGTGAGGTTCAGATCTTAGCCAGGGAAACGAACTGGTTTGAGAGGGGAGTTAAAGAGGCAATTTTTGTCAAAAAAGAGAATCCGTCGTTAAACAGAAATGGGGGAGTTAGACATAACTTGTCTCCCATTTATAATTTGATTCTTTAACCAAGTCAGAACAGACGAAAGAAACATTAGGGCACACAAGTCAGAGACAGAGGGGTGGAGACGGTCGTTAGTCTGAATAGAGATGCTAAATTATACGCCAGAGAAATTCGAATAACAAAAAGGAACAAATGAGTTGAGATAGTTTCAGAGCTATTTCAGTGCAGTGAGCTCCTCCTAGGGCTGAATAGAGATGCTAAACGAGACGCCAGAGAAACAGAAGATACAGATTAGTTGAGATAGTTTCAGAACGATTTCAGTGTAGTGAGCTCCTCCCTGCAGCTAGATATAAACAGGGTCTAACCAGCACTAGAACCAGAACTGAAGAAGCCTCTCGGATGAGCGGCGAAACGTTTTCAACCAAACAAACTTTGTCCAGTTGACAAATTGAACTTCTCCTTTTATTATGGATTCTACCTGGACGACTGAGAGACTTTTCCCGCATCTAGTAGCATACTTTTACTCCAGGTCTCTGGTCTGGTCTCTGGTTCCAGGTCTCTGGTCTGGTCTCTGGTCTCTGGTCTGGTCTCTGGTTCCAGGTCTCTGGTCTGGTCTCTGGTCTCTGTTTTCAGATCTCTGGTCTGGTCTCTGGTTCCAGGTCTCTGGTCTGGTCTCTGGTCTCTGTTTTCAGATCTCTGGTCTGGTCTCTGGTCTGGTCTCTGGTCTGGTCTCTGGTTCCAGGTCTCTGGTCTGGTCTCTGGTTCCAGGTCTATGGTCTCTGGTCTCTGGTTCCAGGTCTCTGGTCTGGTCTCTGGTTTCAGGTCTCTGGTCTGGTCTCTGGTTTCAGGTCTCTGGTTTCAGGTCTCTGGTCTGGTCTCTGGTTTCAGGTCTCTGGTTTCAGGTCTCTGGTTTCAGGTCTCTGGTTTCAGGTCTCTGGTCTCTGATTTTAGGTCTCTGGTCTGGTCTCTGTTTTCAGATCTCTGGTCTGGTCTCTGGTTCCAGGTCTCTGGTCTGGTCTCTGGTTTCAGGTCTCTGGTCTGGTCTCTGGTTTCAGGTCTCTGGTCTGGTCTCTGGTTTCAGGTCTCTGGTTTCAGGTCTCTGGTTTCAGGTCTCTGGTCTCTGATTTTAGGTCTCTGGTCTGGTCTCTGTTTTCAGATCTCTGGTCTGGTCTCTGGTTCCAGGTCTCTGGTCTGGTCTCTGGTTCCAGGTCTCTGGTCTGGTCTCTGGTCTCTGGTCTGGTCTCTGGTTCCAGGTCTCTGGTCTGGTCTCTGGTCTCTGGTTCCAGGTCTCTGGTCTCTGGTCTCTGGTTCCAGGTCTCTGGTCTGGTCTCTGGTTTCAGGTCTCTGGTTTCAGGTCTCTGGTCTGGTCTCTGGTTTCAGGTCTCTGGTTTCAGGTCTCTGGTCTGGTCTCTGGTTTCAGGTCTCTGGTTTCAGGTCTCTGGTTTCAGGTCTCTGGTCTCTGATTTTAGGTCTCTGGTCTGGTCTCTGTTTTCAGATCTCTGGTCTGGTCTCTGGTTCCAGGTCTCTGGTCTGGTCTCTGTTTTCAGTCTCTGGTCTGGTCTCTGGTTCCAGGTCTCTGGTCTGGTCTCTGGTCTCTGGTTCCAGGTCTCTGGTCTGGTCTCTGGTCTCTGGTTTGGCCTCTGGTATCAGGTCTCTGATGTCAGGTCTTTGGTTTCAGGTCTCTGGTCTGAGGTCTGGTCTCTGGTTTCAGGTCTAGTCTCTGGTCTCTGGTCTCTGGTTTCAGGTCTAGTCTCTTGTCTCTGGTCTCTGGTTTCAGGTCTGGCCTCTGCTTTCAGGTCTCTGCACTGGTATCTGGTTTCAGGTCTCTGGTCTGAGGTCTGGTCTCTGGTTTCAGGTCTAGTCTCTGGTCTCTGGTCTCTGGTTTCAGGTCTAGTCTCTTGTCTCTGGTCTCTGGTTTCAGGTCTGGCCTCTGCTTTCAGGTCTCTGCACTGGTATCTGGTTTCAGGTCTCTGGTCTGGTCTCTGGTTTCAGGTCTCTGGTCTGAGGTCTGGTCTCTGGTTTCAGGTCTAGTCTCTGGTCTCTGGTCTCTGGTTTCAGGTCTAGTCTCTTGTCTCTGGTCTCTGGTTTCAGGTCTGGCCTCTGCTTTCAGGTCTCTGCACTGGTATCTGGTTTCAGGTCTCTGGTCTGAGGTCTGGTCTCTGGTTTCAGGTCTAGTCTCTGGTCTCTGGTCTCTGGTTTCAGGTCTAGTCTCTTGTCTCTGGTCTCTGGTTTCAGGTCTGGCCTCTGCTTTCAGGTCTCTGCACTGGTATCTGGTTTCAGGTCTCTGGTCTGGTCTCTGGTTTCAGGTCTCTGGTCTGAGGTCTGGTCTCTGGTTTCAGGTCTCTGCACTGGTATCTGGTTTCAGGTCTCTGGTCTGGTCTCTGTTTTCAGGTCTCTGCACTGGTATCTGGTTTCAGGTCTCTGGTCTGGTCTCTGGTTTCAGGTCAGGTCTTTGGTTTCAGGTCTCTGGTCTGAGCTCTGGTCTCTGATTTCAGGTCTCTGGTTTCAGGTCTAGTCTCTGGTCTCTGGTCTGGACTCTGGTTTCAGGTCAGGTCTTTAGTTTCAGGTCTCTGGTCTGAGGTCTGGTCTCTGGTTCCAGGTCTCTGGTTTCAGGTCTCTGGTCTGGTCTTGTCTTTGATCTCAGGTCTCTGGTCTGGTCTCTACTCTGATCTCTGGTCTCTGGTCTCTGGTCTGATCTCTGGTTTTGTCTTGTCTAGTCTTTGGTCTCACGTCTGGTCTCTGGTCTGGTCTTTTGTTTCTGGTCTCTGGTTTCTGTCTAGACCCGGTTTTCAGTAATTTTGGAGCACGTTTTTAGGGTCTTGTGTTTTTTTTTTCCATTTTGTTACACATACCACAGTTGAAAATAAAAGAAAACCACTGTAATTTATCATGTGTTGTCATATTTTGATCTATTATTCATGACAACTACTTTTCGTTGGGTATATTATATCGGGTAAAAATGAACCGGCAAAAGTGATGGTGTTACTTTTTATCGCAAAAGTATTCCATGGTTAAAGGCAATAAAAAACACCTATAATCGAATAAATGCATCTTATATACGTTTAACACCATATCGTGGAACATAACAAGCAAAGCAAAAACATCTCCATGGAAACTGAACCGCCACCTGAAAAGTTACACAATGTACCTTTTAAATTTTCCTCTTCCCCAAAAAAACACCAGTCCCTGCCCTGTCTTACCCATTCAGTATTTGTGGTTAATTCTTGCACTTTTGCTGATTTTCTCCTGTTTTTCTGTCTAATTCTGCCTGCTCCAGTTTCGCGCTCACTTCGGCTTCCTCGGCTCTCATCTACATAACTCGTCTGACTCCTAAATAGTCCTTGATTGTCCCAGCAGGGGGCAGCACTAACACTCGCACAGAAAAGTACCGTTTGACGTTGATTGGCTCAGCGTGTTGATAGAATTGTGTATTTTTATTCTTCCACTGTTCTCTCTTGATGTGGATTCCGGCTTGCAAAATGTACGAAATATACAGTATATATACATTCAAATGATTCGTGACGTCAGCGGTAAAAACATTGTGAAAAACAACAATTTTTCCTCAGTCCTGGTTCAGTTTTGGTTAATGAGGCGGTATTATGCAATATCGATTTTGTTTGGAGCTTTCTACCATGTTATAATGATGTTGCCTCATCAAAAACATGCCTGAAGAGGTTTTAGATGGTCATAGGTGGTCATTCATGCATGTTTAAGTAATTTAGCAATCTCTCCCGGGCTCTATTCAAACCATGTACAAGGCTCCGCCCACGAGCCTACATCAGCCATGCTCCAACATGAAAATTCTCCATAAATATACGAAAAACGTGATACAAACCAGGTGGGTGGAAAGTCCGTGCCTCAGGTGGAGGAGTTCAAGTATCTCGGGGTCTTGTTCATGAGTGAGGGGAGGATGGACCGTGAGATTGACAGGCGGATCGATGCAGCGTCGGCAGTGATGCGGTTGCTGTACTGGACCGTTGTGGTGAAGAGGGAGCTGACCAGAAAGGCAAAACTCTCGATTTACCGTCGATCTGCATTCCTCCCCTCACCTATGGTCATGAGCTCTGGGTAATGACTGAAAGGATGAGATCGCGGATACAAGCAGCCGAAATGAGTTTCCTCCGCAGAGTGGCTGGACGCTCCTTTAGAGATAGGGGAGGAGCTCAGTCACACGGGAGGAGCTCGGAGTAGAGCCGCTGTTCCTCCATGTCGAGAGGAACAGCTGAGGTGAAGTGTTCCGGGCACGTCCCACCGGGAGGAGGCCCCGGGAGGGACTATGTCTCCCGGCTGGCCTGGGAACGCCTTGAGGTCCCCCCGGAGGAGCTGGAGGAAGTGTCCGAGGTGAAGGAAGTCTGGGAGTCCCTGCTTAGACTGTTGTCCCTGCGACCTGACCCCGGATAAGAGGAAGAAAATGGATGGATGATACAAACTGTACACGACAACTTCACAAACCTGATGCGATGTGCTTTAGTTTCATTATGTACGCCGATTGTGTTGTGATGGCGCACTGAAGGGGGTGTAACCTAATACCCCATAGAAGTAAAATACTCCCTCTTTAACCCTTACACAGGGGGTCCTCGGGTTACGACGTTGATCCGTTCTTAAGACGCGTCGTAACCCGAATTTCGTCGTAAGTCGGATTTTGCCTTTGATCTTCCAACCAAAGCACCAATAACCTTTCCATCTCAATAATTAGACCTCTACGCTGCTTGGTTATCACTGCCGCTTTCATAGGAGCAGATCAGAGGCCACATCAGGTACTTCCGCCCACATTGGGCACGCACACGAGGCTGTCTTCTCCCTACAACCACAACAAAGCGTATTCTGCCGCCGTGCGCCGCGCGCCGTTCGCGTTTGTTTACATCTCTTAACACGCTAAACCGCGTAAGACGGAATGACGCGTAATATATATATATATATTTTTAATGGGGGCGCGTTCGTAACCACGAAACGTTGTAAACTGAGACCGTCGTAACCCGAGGACCCCCTGTATTGTGTTCGGGTCAAAATTGACCTATATTCTCTTCATCCTCTGCTCCATCTAACCCCCTCTTTTCTGCTCTACCTGACCCTCTCCTCAGCTCCACCCGACCTCTTCTGCATCCTCTGTCCCTCTCGTCTGCATCCTCGTCTCCATCCGACCCTCTGGATCTCACTCCGAGTAACTTCACAGCCTCTTTTCACTACATTTAGATTTCTGTTTTAGGCTCGCTGTTTCCCTGCAGCCCTGACCTCAACATTCTTCTACCGTTTGCAAAAGACTTACAACACAAGGTTCCGACGTAAAAGTAAATTTATAGTTTGAACAAGATGACATATTCCTGATGTGCTTCATTGTGCCGGTTTGATGCTGATGTCTGAATTATGCTTGTTATGCTTAATCAAGACTCTTTGGTTTAAGGCTCTTAGAAACTTGTAGCTTCAAAAATGCACAGGTGAAGGTGAAGGTGGAGATGTTATTCCTTTGCCACATCATCGTATTCAACAATAATTAGTAAATTTTGTGTAATATAGTCTTTAAGTCCTAGTCTAGTCTAGGACTCGTTTATACCGGATTGATTCCAAATTTATACTTTACTCAAGATGTAATATTTTCCTGCTTTTGTGACTGGTTTCATAAAATTTTGTTTTAATTTTCCGGGCTGCACTTCTACTGGAGATGGGATAAGATGCACACCAACGTCTCATTTCTGGACCTTTAATATTTCAGATTATTTTGATGTTTATGTTTGGGTTTAATAGTTTTATGAAGCCAAAAATATGTTAAAAGTGCTATATTACAGAAAACTGACTCTTGTGAGATTTAAGCCATATTATAATCCTCAAAAACTGGAGTTGTTTGTGTTTTGTTTCATTCGCACATGTTTCAGTAATCCTTTATTATTATTAGTCTGTCTACGTCATCAAAGCCCAAACTGTTCTATTCCACCTTGTGATGTCATGAAGTGGAAGTTTACAAGTTAATACCTACATTTAACCATCAGTTCAGCAGAATTTGGAAAGCCTAGGTGTGAATCATCCAAATGTTTGTAATGAAGGTATGGAATTTGTGTTTTCAGTTTGAGAGAAGAACCCAGTCTGAATTTGCATGCGTGTTTGTGAGTTTAAACATGTGTGAATGAAACAAAAACCTGGAGTTGAGGAAACAACCTTAGAACATAGATCAGAAAGTTGCGCGTTATGGGTTGTTAAAAGACACAGCGGTCGAAAAACAAGCGAGAAACATTCAAAAATCACACACAGCAGAAATAAACAGATCAAACCGTCCCCCGTGTGTCCCATCTCACAAATGCAACAGCAGAAGTCTAACAGAAGACAGTTCGTCAAAGGAATAGGTCTCTCTGTGGGTCTCATTACACTCGATGACAACTACACTACGACTGCGGCGAAAACCAACGGCAGACATGGAACTTTTATTTCAGATTCCGACGTGTTTGCACAAAAAGCATCCACCGCCCTCCGGAATTTTCATCCAAATTAGAGGGACCTTGTCTTCCACCAGCTTCCTCGGTTACATTATTTAAATTAGGACTAAACTAGAACTAAATCAGGACTAAAGTAGGACTAAAGTAGGACTAATCTAGAACTAAATCAGAACTAAACAAGGACAAAATCAGAACTAAACTAGAACTAAATCAGGACTAAACTATGACTAAAGTAGGACTAAACTAGAACTAACTCAGGACTAAACTATGACTAAAGTAGGACTAAACTAGAACTAAATCAGAACTAAACAAGGACAAAATCAGAACTAAACTAGAACTAAATCAGGACTTAACTATGACTAAAGTAGGACTAAACTAGAACTAACTTAGGACTAAACTATGACTAAAGTAGGACTAAACTAGAACTAAATCAGGACTAAACTATGACTAAACCAGGACTAAACTAGAACTAAATCAGGACTAAACCAGGACTAAACTATGACTAAACCAGGACTAAACTAGAACTAAATCAGAATTAAAGAAGGACTAAACCAGGATTAAACTAAGACTAAACCAGGATTAAACTAAGACTAAACCAGGACTAAACTAGAACTAAATCAGGACTAAACTAGGACTAAACCAGGACTAAACTAGAACTAAATCAGAATTAAAGAATTACTAAACCAGGACTAAAGTAGGACTAAATCAGGACTAAACTATGACTAAAGTAGGACTAAACTAGAACTAAATCAGGACTAAACTATGACTAAACCAGGACTAAACTAGAACTAAATCAGGACTAAACTAGGACTAAACCAGGACTAAACTATGACTAAACCAGGACTAAACTAGAACTAAATCAGAATTAAAGAAGGACTAAACCAGGACTAAACTAAGACTAAACCAGGACTAAACTAGAACTAAATCAGGACTAAACTAGGACTAAACCAGGACTAAACTAGAACTAAATCAGAATTAAAGAATTACTAAACCAGGACTAAAGTAGGACTAAATCAGGACTAAACTATGACTAAAGTAGGACTAAACTAGAACTAAATCAGGACTAAACTATGACTAAACCAGGACTAAACTAGAACTAAATCAGGACTAAACTAGGACTAAACCAGGACTAAACTATGACTAAACCAGGACTAAACTAGAAATAAATCAGAATTAAAGAAGGACTAAACCAGGACTAAACTATGACTAAACCAGGACTAAACTAGAACTAAATCAGAATTAAAGAAGGACTAAACCAGGATTAAACTAAGACTAAACCAGGACTAAACTAGAACTAAATCAGGACTAAACTAGGACTAAACCAGGACTAAACTAGAACTAAATCAGAATTAAAGAATTACTAAACCAGGACTAAAGTAGGACTAAATCAGGACTAAACTATGACTAAAGTAGGACTAAACTAGAACTAAATCAGGACTAAACTATGACTAAACCAGGACTAAACTAGAACTAAATCAGGACTAAACTAGGACTAAACCAGGACTAAACTATGACTAAACCAGGACTAAACTAGAAATAAATCAGAATTAAAGAAGGACTAAACCAGGATTAAACTAAGACTAAACCAGGACTAAACTAGAACTAAATCAGGACTAAACTAGGACTAAACCAGGACTAAACTAGAACTAAATCAGAATTAAAGAATTACTAAACCAGGACTAAAGTAGGACTAAATCAGGACTAAACTATGACTAAAGTAGGACTAAACTAGAACTAAATCAGGACTAAACTATGACTAAACCAGGACTAAACTAGAACTAAATCAGGACTAAACTAGGACTAAACCAGGACTAAACTATGACTAAACCAGGACTAAACTAGAACTAAATCAGGACTAAACTAGGACTAAACCAGGACTAAACTAGAACTAAATCAGAATTAAAGAATGACTAAACCAGGACTAAAGTAGGACTAAATCAGGACTAAACTATGACTAAACCAGGACTAAACTAGAACTAAATCAAGACTAAACTATGACTAAACCAGGACTAAACTAGAACTAAATCAGAATTAAAGAAGGACTAAACCAGGACTAAACTAAGACTAAACCAGGACTAAACTAGAACTAAATCAGGACTAAACTAGGACTAAACCAGGACTAAACTAGAACTAAATCAGAATTAAAGAATGACTAAACCAGGATTAAACTAAGACTAAACCAGGACTAAACTAGAACTAAATCAGGACTAAACTAGGACTAAACCAGGACTAAACTAGGACTAAACCAGGACTAAACTAGAACTAAATCAGAATTAAAGAATTACTAAACCAGGACTAAAGTAGGACTAAAGTAGGACTAAACTAGAACTAAATCAGGACTAAACAATGACTAAACCAGGACTAAACTAGAACTAAATCAGGACTAAACTAGGACTAAACCAGGACTAAACTATGACTAAACCAGGACTAAACTAGAAATAAATCAGAATTAAAGAAGGACTAAACCAGGATTAAACTAAGACTAAACCAGGACTAAACTAGAACTAAATCAGGGCTAAACTAGGACTAAACCAGGACTAAACTAGAACTAAATCAGAATTAAAGAATTACTAAACCAGGACTAAAGTAGGACTAAATCAGGACTAAACTATGACTAAAGTAGGACTAAACTAGAACTAAATCAGGACTAAACTATGACTAAACCAGGACTAAACTAGAACTAAATCAGGACTAAACTAGGACTAAACCAGGACTAAACTATGACTAAACCAGGACTAAACTAGAACTAAATCAGAATTAAAGAAGGACTAAACCAGGACTAAACTAAGACTAAACCAGGACTAAACTAGAACTAAATCAGGACTAAACTAGGACTAAACCAGGACTAAACTAGAACTAAATCAGAATTAAAGAATGACTAAACCAGGACTAAAGTAGGACTAAATCAGGACTAAACTATGACTAAACCAGGACTAAAACTAAATCAGGACTAAACTATGACTAAACCAGGACTAAACTAGAACTAAATCAGGACTAAACTATGACTAAACCAGGACTAAACTAGAACTAAATCAGAATTAAAGAAGGACTAAACCAGGACTAAACTATGACTAAACCAGGACTAAACTAGAACTAAATCAGGACTAAACTAGGACTAAACCAGGACTAAACTAGAACTAAATCAGGACTAAACTAGAACTAAATCAGGACTAAACTAGGACTAAACAAGGACTAAACCAGGAATAAACTAGGACTAAACTAGAAATAAATCAGAATTAAAGAAGGACTAAACCAGGACTAAACTATGACTAAACCAGGACTAAACTAGAACTAAATCAGAATTAAAGAAGGACTAAATCAGGATTAAACTAAGACTAAACCAGGACTAAACTAGAACTAAATCAGGACTAAACTAGGACTAAACCAGGACTAAACTAGAACTAAATCAGAATTAAAGAATTACTAAACCAGGACTAAAGTAGGACTAAATCAGGACTAAACTATGACTAAAGTAGGACTAAACTAGAACTAAATCAGGACTAAACAATGACTAAACCAGGACTAAACTAGAACTAAATCAGGACTAAACTAGGACTAAACCAGGACTAAACTATGACTAAACCAGGACTAAACTAGAAATAAATCAGAATTAAAGAAGGACTAAACCAGGATTAAACTAAGACTAAACCAGGACTAAACTAGAACTAAATCAGGGCTAAACTAGGACTAAACCAGGACTAAACTAGAACTAAATCAGAATTAAAGAATTACTAAACCAGGACTAAAGTAGGACTAAATCAGGACTAAACTATGACTAAAGTAGGACTAAACTAGAACTAAATCAGGACTAAACTATGACTAAACCAGGACTAAACTAGAACTAAATCAGGACTAAACTAGGACTAAACCAGGACTAAACTATGACTAAACCAGGACTAAACTAGAACTAAATCAGAATTAAAGAAGGACTAAACCAGGACTAAACTAAGACTAAACCAGGACTAAACTAGAACTAAATCAGGACTAAACTAGGACTAAACCAGGACTAAACTAGAACTAAATCAGGACTAAACTATGACTAAACCAGGACTAAACTAGAACTAAATCAGGACTAAACTATGACTAAACCAGGACTAAACTAGAACTAAATCAGGACTAAACTATGACTAAACCAGGACTAAACTAGAACTAAATCAGAATTAAAGAAGGACTAAACCAGGACTAAACTAAGACTAAACCAGGACTAAACTAGAACTAAATCAGGACTAAACTAGGACTAAACCAGGACTAAACTAGAACTAAATCAGAATTAAAGAATGACTAAACCAGGACTAAAGTAGGACTAAACCAGGACTAAACTAGAACTAAATCAGGACTAAACTATGACTAAACCAGGACTAAACTAGAACTAAATCAGGACTAAACTATGACTAAACCAGGACTAAACTAGAACTAAATCAGAATTAAAGAAGGACTAAACCAGGACTAAACTAAGACTAAACCAGGACTAAACTAGAACTAAATCAGGACTAAACTAGGACTAAACCATGACTAAACTAGAACTAAATCAGAATTAAAGAATGACTAAACCAGGACTAAAGTAGGACTAAACCAGGACTAAACTAGAACTAAATCAGGACTAAACTATGACTAAACCAGGACTAAACTAGAACTAAATCAGGACTAAACTATGACTAAAGTAGGACTAAACTAGAACTAAATCAGAATTAAAGAAGGACTAAACCAGGACTAAACTAGAACTACATCAGGACTAAACTATGACTAAACCAGGACTAAAATAGAACAAAATCAGGACTAAACTACGGCAGACATGGAACTTTTATTTCAGATTCCGACGTGTTTGCACAAAAAGCATCCACCGCCCTCCGGAATTTTCATCCAAATTAGAGGGACCTTGTCTTCCACCAGCTTCCTCGGTTAGATTATTTAAAAGGTGCACTGCGTAACATTTCAGCATTTCTACGCCACATTATAGTTCAGACGTGTGGAGAGGCGCTCCTGTTCGCAGACAGGATTATCGTGTTTTTGAGCAACGGAAACGCCTGTGATGAATAAATGCAATTACTGCGTGTTTAAAGCCATACCATGGAACATTCCAGGGAAAGTAATAACATCTCCATGGAGACAAGGTTATTATAGCTAACGAAAACAAACGAGAAAACTAAAACTAAAATTGAAAAAAATATTCTTGTTAACTGAAATAAATAAAACGCCAAAAGAAAAACAAAACTAAAACTAACTGAAATTATAGATAAAATAAATCAGGACTAAACTAGAACTAAGCCAGGACTAATATAGAACTAAATCAGAACTAAAGAAGGACTAAACCAGGACTAAACTAGAACTAAATCAGGACTAAAGTAGGACTAAACCAGGACTAAACTAGAACTAAATCAGGACTAAAGTAGGACTAAACCAGGACTAAACTAGGATTAAACAAGGACTAAAGTAGGACTAAACCAGAACTAAATCGGGACTAAAGTAGGACTGAACTAGAACTAAACAAGGACTAAACTAGGACTAAACCAAGACTAAAGCAGGACTAAACCTAGACTAAAGCGGGACCAAAATAGAACTAAATCAGGACTAAACTAGGACTAAACCAGGACTAAACTAGGACTAAACAAGGCCTAAAGTAGGACTAAACTAGAACTAAATGAGGAATAAACTAGGACTAAACCAAGACTAAAGCAGGACTAAACCTAGACTAAAGCGGGACCAAAATAGAACTAAATAAGGACTAAACTAGGACTAAACCAGGACTAAACGAGAACTAAATCAGATCTAAAGAAGGACTAAGCCAGGACTAAACTAGAAGTAAATCAGGACTAAAGTAGGAGTTATATGTTATTGCTTTGTCTGGAATGTTTCGCAGTATGGCTTTAAACCTTTCTATTTTCATGAAGACCAAACCAGACCAAGTGAGAGGTAACCTCGTTTACAGTCAGAATGTCTGTTTTTTTTGGGTTTTTTTTAGGTATTTTTGAGCTATAAAACCACCTGTAATTGAATAAATGTAAAGTAGAGCTGTTTAATGTCACACTGTGGAACATTCCAGGCAGAGCAATGACGTATCCATAGAAACAATCCGGCGACGGACCTCCGACTAAAACGTTACACAATGCACCTTTTACCTTTTGTCGACTCAAAAACCTTTGCCAGTTTCCATCTGCAGCAGAAGTAGGCTTTGACATTTGGAGTGACGCCTCTCCTGGTCCGGTCTGGCTCAGTCTGATCTGGCCCAAAACCACTTTCCACCAGAAAAGTTACATAATGCACCTTTAACTCCGGGAATAGTCCAGGTTTAGAAATGTAGAGCCTTTGAAACCCTTGTTAAACCCAATTCAATCATCAAAATAATTACTGTATGGACTTCCTTCAGTATATTTACCGTGGGATTTTTATTTTTCACTAATTTTATTTATTTATTCTTTATTTCAGACATATAAACTGAAGAACCTTTGGTATTTTCCTGTGCTTTGATCAAATTTAAGCTGTGGGGGGTTGAATACATAACCGCTATGGCTCATTATAGACAGAAACTAACTATCAAAGTGATTCATTCTGCTGTTTATTTACATCTTTATTTATTTATTGCAGTCTGTTTGCAGTTTTTTTAACGGTATTATATATTTAGAATAGTTTTTTGGGGAAACTTGTTAAAAAGTGCAGATTTTGGACTCAAAAACAGAACCGAACACAGGTAAAAATTTAAAAAAATTACTTTACAGGTGGAGCAGTTCCACCTGTAACACAAGGAACACAAAGCACAGCGCTGCAAAAACGCCAAAATTACAAACAAGTCAAGGAGAATTGTAACCCGCATTTAATTTTAGAGACTTTTAATTTGGCGGGTCCACTTCCTGTTCTTTCCAGTTCCTTTAAGTTCCCGCACTTTACTTCCCTCCATTTCTGCTGTGGCTGTGGCAAACCTCAAACAAAGTGCCCGAACTCTCTAAAACTTCACTCAGCATTTTAAGGTGAGCGTTTTGCCAAGATATAAGGAACTATCACAGAAAATTGCAACTTGTAAACTGCTGCTAATTTTCTCTGCCGCTAATATTGCCTTATTTACTTATTTTATTTGCACTAAACTGCCTGGAGCTAATGTGGCAAGTGAATTTCTCCTGTGTCAGATCAATACTCTTATCTTATCTTATCTTATCTTAAAATGTTTATTAAGCAAAGTCGCTAACTGCTCCTTTCAAAACCCCATAGTGCCTCTGTACATGTCGGGCCGTGCACAAAGTGTAGCTTTATCCCGTGGAAATCAAGGTAAATACTTTTCCAGTGTTTGTATTTGTTGTTGTAAAGAAGCCGAACTGTAGGCAACACTTTGATTTAACTAAAAGTTAAACACATGGGACCGCCCTTCATAATTTTTGTCTAGTTTGAACACTTATTTTGTCTAACGTTAAATTTCCTGAGGAGTTTTGTTTGCAGTCCAAACCAACTGATGTGTAGCTACTAGTGCTGTCAGGCGATTAAAAAAATAATCTAATTAATTACAGGATTTGTAATTAATTAATCTAATTAATCACATTTTAAGAGTGTGAGAGAAAGAGAGAGAGAGGGAGAGATTGTGAGTGAGCGAACGAACAAACAAACGAACAAACCAACCCACTTTGCGATTGAGTTTGTCAGTTTTCAAGTGGTCGCTTTGCTCAATTGTTTCCGAAATTCTGCAGCATGATTTGTTAGTTTGGCGGTTTGTTGGTTCGTTGGTTTGGTGGTTCGTTGGTTCGTTGGTTCGTTGGTTCGTTGGTTTGGTGGTTCGTTGGTTCGTTGGTTCGTTGGTTCGTTGGTTTGTTGGTTTGGTGGTTCGTTGGTTCAGTGGTTTGGTGAAGTGCGCTCACGCTCGCTCTATCACCAGTAACGATGGAACTTGTCTGGACGTGTTTATCGTTCAAATGATCCGTCAGGCTGGAGCAGCTTCGGTGATCGGAAAATTCTTTTTGACAAAAGCTCCAAATCACCGCGTTCTTGTTGATCGTCTTCGTTCGTTTTATAAACAAACTTGTCGTTCAAAGGCCCTGGCAGCGATTTGCTCGCCGCACGCCAAATTTAAAATGTGCATTGAATTGCCGCTCATAATTAATTGCGTTAATTTTTATAACGCGTTAATTTGCAGTGTAATTAATTAATCTAATTAACGCGTTAAACCGACAGCCCTAGTAGCTACATGTTTATTTAATTCCAATGTTTGTTGCGCAACACTTTTATTTATGAACTCTGACTATTTTGACCAGTATTTGGAATTAACATTTTGATTATTACAATTAAGTGCACTTGAATGTTTTGATTGCTATTGTAATAATCGATACATGATTTATTTAACGAATTCAAATGAACTTCTGGATGAATAATTACTTATATTAATTATGAACAATTATATTCATTATTCAGACCTGTTTAATGGTTAATGCCCTGATTATGTATATTTTCCCCATGTATGTTTACCGATGCATTGATTTAATTAGTTCATATTGATTTACATTATAATAGTGACAATGTTATTTATTGTGTTTTTTATTGTGTATTGTGTTTGTGCAGGTTTTTTTTATGACTGGAATGCACTTTCAATGGACTATAACCAACTTCAACTCAACAAACCACCGAATGGCGAGCTAAACAGCCGTGTGGTAGGACAAACTGTTTTTTTTTTTTTTCCTCCCGACACTTCTCAAACCGTGAATCATAAATTGCGATTCTCTGTGGATTATAAACCTGTTATTTTTGTTTAAAAGACTCAACTTATTTTCCCCCCAGCAAAATTGGAACTTGAACTTTTGTGTTACTTTTTTTTTTTTTTCTTATATTTAATTTGTCAAGTTTTAAATGGCATTATTAATTGCCTCTCAGTCAAATATACATATATAATAACTACAGTCCTGTTGTACATTTTTCATCCACACCTTGGGCTCCTTCAAGAACCACTTTTCTGTTGCCGAGCCTTAAATTATCCTTACAGAATACAGACAAACGTTCAAAAAACAAGATCTTCAGAATAGGAGTCAAGCCCCATTTAACACTGTGGATTAACTGACGAACTGGCAGGGAGTGAACGTTAACGAAAACGAACGAAAAATCAAAAACTAAAATTGTTAACTGAAATAAATAACTAAGATAAGATAACTAACTGAAAGTGTATTGTGTGTTTACAAAACTAAAACTAAATGAAATTATAGATAAACTAAATCAGGACTAAACTAGTACTAAAGCAGGACTGAACTAGAACTAAACCAGGACTAATCTAGGAATAAACAAGGACTAAAGTAGGACTGAACAAGAACTAAACCAGGACTAAACTAGGACTAAATCAGGACTAAACTAGGACTAAAGCGGGACTGAACTAGAACTAAACCAGGACTAAACTAGAACTAAATCAGGACTAAACTAGGACTAAAGCAGGACTGAACTAGAACTAAACCAGGACTAAACTAGAACTAAATCAGGACTAAACTAGGACTAAAGCAGGACTGAACTAGAACTAAACCAGGACTAAACTAGGAATAAACAAGGACTAAAGTAGGACTGAACAAGAACTAAACCAGGACTAAACTAGAACTAAATCAGGACTAAACTAGGACTAAAGCAGGACTGAACTAGAACTAAACCAGGACTAAACTAGGAATAAACAAGGACTAAAGTAGGACTGAACAAGAACTAAACCAGGACTAAACTAGAACTAAATCAGGACTAAACTAGGACTAAAGCAGGACTGAACTAGAACTAAACCAGGACTAAACTAGAACTAAACCAGGACTAAACTAGAACTAAATCAGGACTAAACTAGGACTAAAGCAGGATTGAACTAGAACTAAACCAGGACTAAACTAGAACTAAATCAGGACTAAACTAGGACTAAAGCAGGACTGAACTAGAACTAAACCAGGACTAAACTAGAACTAAACCAGGACTAAACTAGAACTAAATCAGGACTAAACTAGGACTAAGGCATGACTGAACTAAAACTAAACCAGGACTAAACTAGGAATAAACAAGGACTAAAGTAGGATTAAACCAGGACTAAATCAGGACTAAACTAAACTACTACTAGGTATGCTAAACTAGACGCCAGAGAAATTCGAAAAACAAAAGAAACAAATTAGTTGTGATAGTTTCAGGACAATTTCAGTGTAGTGAGCTCCTCCCTGCAGCTAGATATATGCAGTGTCTAACCAGCACTAGAACCAAACCTGACGAAGCCTCTCGGATGAGCGACGAAACGTTTTCGACCAAACAAACTTTGTCCAGTTGACAAATTGAATTTCTTCTTTTATCAGGACTAAACTAGTAATAAACAAGGACTAAACAAGGACTAATGTAGGATTAAGCCAGGATTAAATCAGGACTAAACTAGAACTAAAGCAGGAATGAACTAGAAATAAACAAGGACTAAACAAGGACTAAACTAGGATTAAACCAGGACTAAAGCCGGACTAAACTAGAACTAAATCAGGACTAAACTAGGATTAAACCAGGACTAAACCAGGACTTATGTTTCCGCTAATGTTCTTAGCCGCAGTCATGTTGCCAAGCCTTAAATTAGCGTTACCGAATACAGATAAACGTTCAAAAAACAAGATCTTCAGAATAGGAGTCAAGCCATATTTATCACTGTGGATTAACAGACGAACTGTCAGGGAGTGAAGGCAGACCCGGGCTGATGAAGGAAGACCCGGGCTGATGAAGGAATACCCGGGCTGATGAAGGAAGACCCGGGCTGATGAAGGAAGACCCGGGCTGATGAAGGAATACCCGGGCTGATGAAGGAAGACCCGGGCTGATGAAGGAATACCCGGACTGATGAAGGAAGACCCGGGCTGATGAAGGCAGACCCGGGCTGATGAAGGCAGACCCGGGCTGATGAAGGAAGACCCGGGCTGATGAAGGAAGACCCGGGCTGATGAAGGCAGACCCGGGCTGATGAAGGAAGACCCGGGCTGATGAAGGAAGACCCGGGCTGATGAAGGCAGACCCGGGCTGATGAAGGAAGACCCGGGCTGATGAAGGAAGACCCGGGCTGATGAAGGCAGACCCGGGCTGATGAAGGAAGACCCGGGCTGATGAAGGCAGGACTTGACTGTAGAAGGACTCAGGTGTGTGGTTGAAACAGTCTGCAGGTGGTGTTGGTGGGTGACTCCTCCCAGGAAAGGATGAAAACTCCTCCAGGTGAGAGTCGCAGACAAACACAACACAGAGAAACTGGAGGATCATGACCTAACCCCGCTGTCGGTGTTTCTGTCAGAGGCATACATAACTTCAGTGTAATAATTTACTTCAAAATATGGTACTTTATCAACTCTCTATTTTCCTCTTTTTCTCTTTGTTCTGTGTCCTCTTGTGTCCTCTGTCTTTTATTGGTTTACTAGAACTTGCGTTTTTTTGTAAGAAGACCTTGAGAGTCTTGAAAGGCATGGTTAAATAAAATCCTTTTTATTATTGGCAAAAGGAGAAATTCAATTCGTCAGCTGGACAAAGGTTTATTTGGTCGAATTCGTTCATCCAAACTCATCCAAGAACTGAAGAAGCAGCTTGGATAAACCTTTGTCCAGTTGACAAATTGAATTTCTCCTTTTGCCATGGGTTCTACCTGGACGACTGAGGGATTCCACACACTTTTTTATTATTATTATTATTCAAAACATAACCAGGTTCCACCACCTCCTCCTCTTCGCACTTGTATCTGTATAGTCCGGTATTTGTGCTGTTATTACTTCCATAGTTGTTGGTATTCTCCACGTTGAGATTATCCCTTCATTCCCCTTCACGTTCACTGACGCTGAAACTTCACACTCTCTCTCTCTCTCACACACACACACACACACACACACACACACACTTTACACCTCGTCTGCTGTGGTGTTGAATGCGTTTGTGTTGTTTAATTCCATATTGTAAACCATATCGGTATACAGTGGTCCCTCGCTATATCGCGGTTCTCTTTTCGCGGCCTCGCTGTTTCGCGGATTTTTTTATAATCAGACCCCCCAGGATTTCGTGGGCATTTTTTGTGATTGTTTCGGGCTAAAATGCCTGAATTTGCGGGAGCTTTTCCAAAAAGTTGTGATGAAAGTTGCGGCGCTTTTAAGGTTTTTGTTGCGATTTTGTTGCGGGAGGAAGTGAAAGTTGCGATAAATAGTTGCGATTTTCCCTTTTTGTAATTAAAATTGAGTAATATTTTGAATACTGAGTTATTACTGACAAAGAATAATACAAAGGCACAGAGATCACAGATATGATCCTAAAACAACCTTACCAACATCGAAAATAAATTACTACTAGGAGGGGAACTGTTTCGCCCGGTCTTTTGCTGTTATTTTTGTGGGCAAATGGCGCCGCAGACATGTTTCTTTGCCATTAGAAGCCGTGTCCCAATTCCCAGAGCGGCTCGGAGCGTGGCCCGAAGGGCATGTGCGTCACACATTTTGCCAGAACACCGGCGCAACGACTGCTGTCCCACTTCTTTTTTGTCCCATGTGCAGTTAACACGGTTGTTAAGCGGTCCGCGGACTGCAGTCGGGGCTGAGCAAGTGTGCACCTCCTTGACTGCAGTCTGAGCCCCCTTCGGGCCGCGCTCCGAGCTGTGCGCTCTGGGAACTGGGGACACGGCCGCAGTTTCGTTTTGTCACACGGAAGTAAGGCAGAAGGAAGTTGGTCGGCGTTCAATACGTCGCCGATGATTGGTCAAAATTGTAAAAAAAACAGTAAAAATTGCGGAAAAGTTGCGGTGATTGGTCAAAATTGCAACACCGCCCTGAATTCGCGGGGATTGGCTGAAGTTGCGTTGAAGTTGCAAATCGCAACATCGCGAATTCCTGGAGGGTCTGTATAATGTATCAACGCATTGTGTTCTGCTTCTTGATTGGCTAAGGGATTGTAGACCTTTGCCGATATGTCAGTCAGTCGCCTCCGTGCCGTGTCTCCTGTACAGTACAAAATGTGTTCAGCCGAATTTACAGACCTGCCAACATGTACGCATTTTGTGTAGCGAGCACGCTTTTTGACCTCCTTGTTCGCTTGTACGCTTTGTTGTTCTAAAGTACGCATATGGATCTCGCATTTCGTCCATTTCACTCAAGTTGTCACTGACGCAAAAGTTAAAGTTACTTATCGTATTGTCCTGTCTAATGTCTGTGAGCCCGTTTTTATGGTGCAAATTAAGAAAGAAAAATCGATCTATATATTTAAAATTTGTTATCGTGACAGGCCTAGATCTAGCTTCCTGTTACACATGATACGTTTTGAGGAATTTTCCAGTTCCATCTCATCCAAAGATGTACTATTTTGGTTTAAATTATTAATCGCTATGGCGACAGTCCTAGACTTGGTCAAACTTTATTGAGCCACAAGGGAAATTGGACACAGCAGCTCACACTTTACAATATATTCTAATAGCAAAGAGTAAAAATATAAATGTAATAAAACATTCTTAATAAGTGGTAAGAGACAAGTGTCAAATAAGGCATAATTATATAAATGTAGAAAAATAAGAAAAGTAGAAAAATAAGTAATAAAAATGTCTCTATTCAAGAGGTTGTCTTTTCTAATCATTCTGCAACACACAGACCAGGTTCAGTAGTTCAGTTTGATTTTTTTTTTTTTACAACAGCCTGCTCTTGAGTTCTTTTTTATTTCTTCTTCTTTTCTTTTTTTTCTTTTTTTTTTTTTTTTGATTTGAAGTGAAAGTGTGCGAGGAGCTGAAAGGTCGTCTGGAGCGAGAGACTGCGGGCTAAAAGAAGCCCAGTAAATGTCAGATATGAGGATAAGGACACAAAAACAGGTGAGGGCGCCGGCGAGGAGACAAAGAGCGGCCCTGAGGAAAGGAGACGAGGAGGTAAAGAAGGAGGGTTACGTAATGGGAATGGGACGCGGATTAAAAGGCGCCGTGATCACATGTCCAGATCTGAAATACTGGAGATCTTGTCAGCTTATCCTCCCAGCTTTAGTGAGGGACCACACCAGGACCGGTCCAGGGTCAAACCAGGTCTAAACCAGGCCTAAACCAAATCTAAACCAGGTCTAAACCAGGTCAAAACCAAATCTAAACCAGGTCTAAACCAGGTCTGAACCAAATCTAAACCAGGTCTAAACCAGGTCTAAACCAAATCTAAACCAGGTCTAAACCAGGTCTAAACCAGGTCTAAACCAGGCCTAAACCAGGCCTAAACTAACCTGGAAAATCCCAGGCTGCTTTTGTTCGTTCCGATCTGAAAGACAACCTGGCGACTATGGCAAGTGAGCTCACCCGATTCTGGGAGCCAATCAGAGAGCGGGGAGGGGTGGAAAGACGGTGATGCGTACTACATGACAAACGGAAGCTTGTAGTTTGAACTGACAACTGACATGATTGGCTATGGGATACGTATACGCCAAATGATAGACATTCGTAACGCCCAATAAACGGCCGTTGGCGATCGTAAACCACACCTCCGCTACGAGATATTTCGAAGGTGACTTCCAGACCATATCTCACTTGTGATATGGTCTGGTGTAAACCAGGCAAAGCCTAAACCAGGTCTAAACCAGATCTAAACCAAGCCTAAACCAGGTCTAAACCAGGACTAAACCAGGATTAAACCAGGCCTAAACCAAGCCTAAACCAAGCCTAAACCAAGCCTAAACCAAGCCTAAACCAGGTCTAAACCAGGACTAAACCAGGATTAAACCAGGCCTAAGCCAGTGTAGATCTGGGACTAAAACTGGTTTAAACCAGGTCTAATTCAGAAAACAAAAACAAACAGACTCTGAGGACAAAACCCGACTTTAAGGAGCCAATTTTATGATCAATGTTCTAATGTTTCGTCATCACAAACAGACCTGGTCTTTTTTCTTATTTTTATTTTTATTTTTTTCACTAATTCTTAACACACAAACTTAGGCTTTTCTGTGATGTCATGTTGTAATACAGGAAGAGCTCCACTGTGTTTTTAAACTCCAAATACCTTCACTAGAATCACTGGACCTTTTTAACTCTGGAACTGAAAATCTACTGAACAAAATGTAAACTGTAGCTGTAAACTACCACTTCATGACATCACAAGGTGGATCAGAGCGTTTTGAGCTTTGGAGATGTAAACAGACAAATAATAAAGAGTTATTCAAACATGTGAATGAAACAAAACACAACTCCAGGTCTGTTTTTGAGGAGGAAACATTAGAACATGACTTAAATCTCTTTTTATGTGTACATTTAAAGGTTTATTGTGTAACTTTTCTGATGGAGGGTTGGCCACCTGCTTGTATCCTTAAAGATGTCGTTGTTTAGCTTGAAATGTTCCAGAGCATGGCATTAAACCGGACCAGATCTGTGCAGAGGCGACACTGCGCATGAGAAGAATACCTGATTTTAATGTGTTTTCAGTGAAACCTCCTGCGCTGTGGGGAGCACTTGAGTTTGAATACTTCTGATTTCTCGCTTTAAAAGTGGAGAAAAGCCGCTTAATCCTGAACGAGTGAGACCAAGACTAAAAACTATTAGAATCTTGGTCCAAATCCAGGACTAAACCAGGACTAAACCAGGACTAAACCAGGTCTAAACCAGGTCTAAACCAGGACTAAACCAGGTCTAAACCAGGTCTAAACCAGGTCTAAACCAGGTCTAAACCAGGACTAAACCAGGTCTAAACCAGGTCTAAACCAGGTCTAAACCAGGACTAAACTAGGTCTAAACCAGGTTTAAACCAGGACTAAACCAGGACTAAACCAGGACTAAACTGTAGTGTCCTCATGAGTCCACACACCTTCATCTTCTGTCTCGTCACATGAATCTCTCACTCTTCACTCCGGACTATAAACCCACATTTACTCTTTCATTTCCCTTTGTCGCCCTCCCTCCCTTCCTCCCCCTCTCTCCCTCACTCTCTCTCACTCCCTTTCTCTCACTTCATCCCTCTCTCTCTCTCTCTCTCTCTCTACATATCTCCCTCCCTCATCCCTCTCTCTCTGTCCCTGACACACGCGTGTACACAGCGGCCCCGCTCTCTCTCTCTCTCTCTCTCCCTCATCCGTCTCTCCTTCTCCCTCCCTCATCCCTCTCTCCTCCTCTCTCTCTCTCTCTCTCTCTCTCTCTCTCTCTCTCTCTCTTTCTTCCTCTCTATCTCTCCTCTCTCTCTGTTCGGGTGTACACAGTGCCCCCTCTCTCTCTGTCCCTCTTTCTCCCTCATCCCTCTCTCTCACTCTCTCTCCCTCATCCCTCTCTCTCTCTCCCTCCCTCATCCCTCTCTCTCCCTCTCTCTCCCTGTCTCTCTCTCTCTCCTCTCTCTCTCTCTCTCTCTCTCTCTCTCTCTCTCTCTTCGGGTGTACACAGTGGCCTCTCTCTCTCTCTGTCTCTGTCCTCTCTCTCCCCCTCATCTTTCTCTCTCTTTCCCTCTCTCCCCCTCATCCCTCTCTCTCTCTCTCTCTCCCCCTCATCCCTCTCTCCTCCATCCCTCTCTCTCTCTCTCTGTACATATCCCTCTCTCTCTCTCTCTCACTCCCCCTCATCCCTCTCTCTCTCTCTCTCTCCCTCATCCCTCTCTCTCTCTCTCTCTCTCTCTGCCTCTCATCCCTCTCTCTCCCTCTCTCTCTCTCTGGGTGTACACATCAGCCTCTCTCTCTCTCTCATCCCTCTCTCTCTCTCTCTCTCTCTCTCTCTCTCTCTCTGGCTGTACACATCGGCCCCTCTCTCTCGCTCTCTCTCTCTCTCCCCCTCATCCCTCTCTCATCTCTTCTCTCGTTCTCTCTCTCCCTCATCCCTCTCTCCTCTCTCTCTCTCTCTCTCCCTCATCCCTCTCTCTCTCTCTCTCTCTCTCTCTCTTTCTCTCTGGTTGTACACATTGGCCTCTCTCTCTTTCTCTCTCCCTCGCTCATCCCTCCTCTCTCTCTCTCTCTCTCTCTCTCTCTGTACACATCGGCCCCCCTCTCTCTCTCTCTCCCTCATCCCTCTCTCCTCTCTCTCTCTCTCTCTGTACACATCGGCCTCTCTCTCTCTCTCTCTCTCTATCCCTCATCTGTCTCTCCTCTCTCATCCCTCACTCCTCTCTCTCTCTCTCCCCTCATCCCTCTCTCCCTCTCTCCCTCATCCCTCTCTCCTCTTATCGCTCTCTCTCTGTACACATTGGCCTCTCTCTCTCTCCCTCATCCCTCTCTCCTCTCTCTCTCTCCCTCATCTCTCTCTCTCTCTCTCTCTCTCTCTCCCCCCTCATCCCTCCCTCTCTCTCTCTCTCTCTCCCCTCATCCCACTCTCCTCTCTTCTCTCTCTCTCTCTGTACACATCGGCCTCTCTCTCTCTCTCCCTCATCCCTCTCTCTCTCTCTCTCTCTCATCCCTCTCTCCTCTCTCTCTCCCTCATCCCTCTCTCCTCTCTCTCTCTCCCCCTCATCCCGCTCTCCTCTCTTCTCTCTCTCTCTCTGTATACATCGGCCCCTCTCTCCCTCCTCCCTCTCTCCTCTCTCTCTGTACACACCGGCCTCTCTCTCTCTCTCCCTCATCCCTCTCTCCTCTCCTCTCTCTCTCTCTGTACACACCGGCCTCTCTCTCTCCCTCATCCCTCTCCTCTCTCTCTCTCTCCCTCATCCCTCTCTCCTCTCCTCTACTCTCTCTTTCTCTCTGTACACATCAGCCCCTCTCTCCCCCCCCCCTCTCTCCTCTCTTTCTCTCTCTGTACACATCGGCCTCTCTCTCTCTCTCTCCCTCATCCCTCTCCCTCTCTCTCTCTCTCTCTCTCTCTCCCCCTCATCCCGCTCTCCTCTCCTCTCTCTCTCTCTGTACACATCGGCCCCTCTCTCTCTCTCTCTCTCTCCCTCATCCCTCTCTCTCTCTCTCTCTCTCTCCCCCTCATCCTGCTCTCCTCTCCTCTCTCTCTCTCTCTCTCTCTGTACACATTGGCCCCTCTCTCTCTCTCTCTCTCTCTCTCTCTCTCCCTCATCCCTCTCTCCTCTCTCTCTCTCTCTCCCTCATCCCGCTCTCTCTCTCTCTCTCTCTCTCTCTGTACACATCGGCCCCTCTCTCTCTCTCTCTCTCCCTCATCTCTCTCTCTCTCTCTCTCTCTCTCCCCCTCATCCTGCTCTCCCCTCATCCCTCTCTCTCTCTCTCTCTCTCTCTCTCTCTGTACACATTGGCCCCTCTCTCTCTCTCTCTCTCTCTCTCTCTCTCTCTCTCTGTACACATCAGCCTCTCTCTCTCTCTCTCTCTCTCTCTCTCTCTCTCTGTACACATCAGCCTCTCTCTCTCTCCCCCTCATCCCTCTCTCTCTCTCTCTCTCTCTCTCTCCCTCATCTGTCTCTCTCTCTCTCTCTCTGTACACATCGGCCCCCCTCTCTCTCTCTCTCTCTCTCCCCCTCATCCCTTTCTCCTCTCTCTCTCTGTACACATCGGCCCTTCGGAGAATGAATTTAAAATGTTGATGGATACACGCCCGGAGCAGCCACTGTACGCACACATCTTCATCTATCTCCCCTTTAATGCAGACTCCCAGCTCCCCAGACGCTTCCCCCGGACGCCCCGATGCATCGTGGGTGATGGATGGCGCGGCGTGGAAGGGTTCGGGGCCCGTGCGTACTTCCATCTTGATTTTTTATTCATCTCGGGTCGCTGTAGCTGTCACTTCCTTCATATCAGGCCCTCATTTGGTCTATTGTCTGGGTAAAGAATGGTGCCCCTAGTGGGTTGGGACGTCTACTGCGCTTACGACTTTTATTAAAGACATTCCGGAACATTTATGGATTAAGGCAAATAAATGAATTCTGCCTGTCAAAATAAATACGTGAAACCCCGCTTCAAAATACTGACGGGGAAGTATAAATAAACATTGTACTGAAGGGGATTTCAGTATTTTCTTAAGAACACTGTGCAGGTTCTCGTTTTTATTTATGGAGAGTATCCCATTTATATCTCCATGGCGACGTTATTGCTTTGTCACTAATGTCCCACAGTATGACATTAAACTAGGGATGCACCGATGTGAAAATTTGAGCCGATACCGATATTAATGTTGCTGTTATCGACCGATACCGATATTAGCCGATACAATGTTTATTTATTTTTAATTCTGAGATAACATTTTATACAGACTGAAAATCATGCAAAATTAATTTTTGAATGTCTTCTTTTATTTTCAAAACGTGTTTTTTGACTCCTGATTTTTTTTTCTTTTTTATTTCATTTTTTTAAATTTTTTTATAGTGTAACATTGTGTTCTGCGTCCTGATTGGCTAAGGGACCTTTGCCGATTGATGTTATAGATGGGGGATGCGGGGGTGGACCAGGACCAGACTGGAACTAGACCAGGACCAGACCGGGGACTAGACCAGGACTAAACCAGGACTAAACCAGGTCTAGACCAGGACTAAACGTGGACTAAACCAGGTCTAAACCAGGTCTAAACCTGGCCTGGACCAGGACTGAACCTGGACTAAACCAGGACTAGACCATGTCTAAACCAGGATTAAACCAGCGCGTGCGGCTCTTTGCCTGGTTTCGTGTGGCTCTTGCGTTCGTTCATGTGGAGGTTTGATGTGCTCGGACTGTGTGCTTCCGCACGGTTTGGGCACGGGTCTCGTGCTCGCAGCCCCGGGTGGGACGCGCGGTCTCGCGCCAGTCTATCACGGATTTGAGCATGATGAGCGCACGTGTCCATGCGCACACTTCTCCCCCCCCACGCTTCACTATTAATACATTTTGTTGAAAATCTACGAAAGTTTGAGTGTTTAAACAAGAGAGAAATGTGAGAAAATGTTAATTCGTGGATTTACTGTACTGACAAATATCGGTTGTTAATATCGGCCCACTTTCACACATCGGGCCGATACCGATATGTTGAAATTTCTGCAATATCGGCCGATACCGATGTAAATGCCGATATGTCGTGCATCCCTAATTAAACGTTTCTTCAATTATCACGTTTATTTCATTAATCACAAACACACCCGGGGTTGTGTGTTTTGTTTCATTCTCACATGTTTAACACACAAACACTGCATATTTAGGCTGAGTTCTTCTCTCAAACGCTCTGTTCCACCTTGTGATGTCATGCGGTGATACAGGAAGTGCTCCTCTGTGTTTTTAAACTCCACACACCTTCAGTTGAATCATTTAGATGATTTCAGCCCTGGAATTGCCGATCTCAACTGAAGAAAAATAACTTGTTAACTTGAAAACTACCGCTTCGTGACATCACAAGGGGGAACAGAGCGTTTTTAGAGATTTTTATGTGACAGACTAATAAAAAAGTTACTCAAACATGTGTGAATGAAACAAAACAACTCCAGAGTTGTTGGTGCTAGTTTTAGTGGGAGTTCGGTTCCACGACGCTCGCTAAACTTAGTTCCCGCTGAGTTACTGGGGCAACATGGTCTTAGCAGATAGTCTGGTCGCGGCAAGGCTAAAGTTGTGGCTTAGTCAGGCCGTGTCGCAGAGAATACGTACCTGACGTAAACAGAGTGTCAAACAAACAGTTCCGCACACCTCCCGCATGAGTATCTGTGTTGTCCGAAAACAATATCAGCAAAAAAAGAAATTACCTTACGTTCTTGGTTCTTGACAATTCTCCGGTAATCTAAACATATGCTTTTCAACCGCTGTCTTTACGACATTAACATATAGAAGAATTCCAGAGGTAGCTAAGAGAAAGGCTTTGGTCGGGTGGTTATGTGCTTTGACTCTCATATGGGCGGGCCGGGTTCAATTCCCGCTATTGACCTGTTGATGTCAAAGTTGAGTTTAATTTTCACGCATTTATATTTGCAACATATTACAGAAATGGAAATGAATTTAACCTACAATTATTGTTATCACATAAATTATATCAGTTGGGCCTAACCTCACTCTCACTTGACGACATTGACACTTTATATTTTATGTGACATCTCTATCAAAGAATACAGTTACAGATAAACCTTTACTTTTAAAACAAAATGTAGCCAAATAACAGGCACACTCCATGATGCAACATTTCAATGATTCAACAAATTTGCTTCAGAGATGCTGTGCAAGCCTCTTTAATGAAATCCAAATCCAAATCCACTTTATTTCTATAGCACATTTCATAAACATAAACAGTTTCCAAAGTGCTGTACAGACAGAAAATCTAGTGACACAACAAACATCAGGTACTGTAAATGATTCACTAGTCCCAAAACAATAAAACCAGTAAAACCAAATCAGAACCATGGAGTAATTAAAAACAAAATAAAGTAAAATAAAATTAATTAATTAATTAATTAAATATAAAAGTAAAACAAATAAAATAAAAACACAGAGGACCACACAACTCATGCGGAATTAAAAGCCAGAGAATAAAAGTGGGTCTTAAGACGAGACTTAAAACACTCCACAGTGGGAGCTGTTTTGATGCGAGGAGGCAGAGCGTTCCACAGCTTTGGTCCAGCCACAGAAAAGGCTCTGTCTCCTCTGGTTTTAAGTCTCGTCTTAGGAACCATGAGTTGGAGCTGGCCCTCGGACCTCAGAGCGCGGGCGGGGGTGTAAATCTGGATGAGGTCCGAGATGTAATCCGGGGCCAGTCCATTCAAAGCTTTAAAAACAAACAATAACATTTTAAAATCAACTCTAAAACGAACAGGGAGCCAGTGCAAAAATGCTAAAATCGGAGTTATGTGCTCTCGTTTTTTGGTACCGGTTAAAAGGCGCGCAGCGGAGTTTTGGACTAGCTGTAGACGAGAAAGTGCATGGTGGCTAATGCCAGAGAAAAGTGCATTACAGTAGTCTAAACGAGAAGAGATAAAAGCGTGCACGACTTTTTCGAAAGATTTAAAAGATAAAAAGGATTTGACTTTGGATAAAAGCCTTAAATGATAAAAGCCAGATTTGACGGCCGCATTCACATGCTTATCAAGCTTAAAATCATTGTCAATAGTGACGCCAATCCTATTTATCAATTTCCATCAATAGGCATAAAACAATAAAAGACATTAGGTATGACATTCTGGTGTGAGGCCACTGCTGGAGGACCGCTGAGGGTCAGGCAAGGCACTGCTGGAGGACTGCTGAGGGTCAGGCAAGACACTGCTGGAGGACCGCTGAGGGTCAGGCAAGGCACTGCTGGAGGACTGCTGAGGGTCAGGCAAGACACTGCTGAGGGACTGCTGAGGGTCAGGCAAGGCACTGCTGGAGGACTGCTGAGGAGGGTCCAAGTGTACGCCATCTTCAGTAACTACAACACAAGCATACTATTAAAATACACAAATGTTTGGATCACAGCTGAGGCAAGCATTAGCCTTGAGAATACCTTGAATATACTCTTCACAAGAACTCGCAGGAAGGATCTTTGATGGGGTCCCTCCTTCAATTACCTCCACCAGTGGGTGACCCCGGTTTAGGGCCAGTGCCAGCTCCTCTGCAGGTGAAAGGTTTTGAGGGGGGGCTCCCACCTCCTGTGGCTTGGTAGCTGTTAATTTTAAATTAAATTAAGGTACCATTTCAACAGTATTACTAATTTCACTGAATAATAATATTAATATTAGCTTACTTACCACTCTGCAAAATGTTTTATGCTTTGTCTTAACCTGCAAAACAGTCACATTATTCCTGCTCAAAGACAAGACAACACAATTTAACGTATTAGTTGGAGCAAATACTTTTACACAGTAAAAATAAATTACAACTGACAAGACTGCTCTACAAATATATAATAATTACACCATCAACTGCCCACCATGAGAATTGAACTCACAATCTCCCGCACCCCAGACGGTAACTTTTCACCTGCGCCACAGATCAGCCTTGATATCAATGGTGAAAAAACGACTTAAAAAACTCAACCTCCAGCACTTTTATAGGACTTAACTTGCGTATTTAAGCGTTCGGCGATCTTCTGCCACGCCAGGTCTCTTGCCTTGGTTATTGCAAATGTGTTGTAGAGTTCCAAAAGCAACATCTGTTCTGATGCGCTGAAATAATCGGCCCGAATCTTCGACATGATCGCGTTTTCGACAGTCGCTTGTTCAGGGCTTCTTATTTACCCCGTGCATGCGCGGAGGCCCGGCCTGATTAGGCCAGACTGAACTTAGCGCTGATTAGGCGCAGCTGAAATGCGTTAGTGGAACGGCTTCAGGCTTTTGTCTAAGTTGTGTCTCAGCCAGGCGAGAACTTAGCACTTAGTCGCCGCTAAGTTTAGCCACGTTCGTGGAATACCCCTCTGGTTTGTTTTTGTGGCGAAAACAACAACAAAGCTCACAAGAAACAATTTTGCGTAATCTCCTCCTGGGACCTGAAGAAATAAAGGGTATTTTAGGGCTGTCAGTTTAACGCGTTGTTTAGATTAATTAATTACTCTGCAAATTAACATGTTACAAAAATGTATGCAATTAATTATAAGCGGCAATTCAATGCACATTTTAAATTTGGTGTGCGGTGAGCAAATGGCTGCCAGGGCTTTTGAACGGCAAGTTTATTTATAAAAAGAACGAAGACGGGACGATCAATAAGAACGCCGTGATTTGGAGCTTTTGTCAAAAATAATTTTCCGATCACTTTAGATGCTCCAGCCTGACGAATCATTTGACCGACAAACACGTCTGGACAAGTTCCATCGTTACCGGTGACAGAGCGAGCATGAGCGCCCTTCAACAAACCACCAAACCAACAAACAACCAAAGCAACAAACCACCAAACTACCAAACCACCAAACCAACAAATCAACAAACCACCAAAGCAACAAACCA
>JAVJIX010000026.1:2500000-2690000 GCA_036785185.1 Paratrypauchen microcephalus | reverse complement strand
CAATGTGGTGCTCCGTGTTGCCCACCAATGGAGCCAAGATGGTTTTTAGGTGTTTGGCCAAATTATATGTGATGGAGTCAACACTACACACAATGGGTCTGAGTGGTACTCCTTGTTTGTGAATCTTCGGGAGGCCATAGATGCACGGGATAGCATCACCAGGGTACAATCTGTAATACAGCTGTCGATCAATGACTTCTTCTTTCCTCAACTTCTGTAAGCAATCAATGATCTTCTTTTTGTACCCATTGGTGGGGTCCCGTTTCAGTACTTCGTATGTTGTCGTGTCACTGAGTAGGCTGTTCACCTTAGCCTCATAATCAGCTGCGTCCAAGATCACCGTGCATCTCCCTTTGTCCGCAGGCAGGATTTGGATGCTCTGGTCCCTCTCTAGAGCAATGATGGCCTTCCTCTCCTCTGGTGTTACGTTTGAGGGTGGAAGTTTAGCATTGCTCAATGCAGCTGTTAATTTCAGTCTAAGGTCTCCAGCTTCTGTCTCTGTGAGCTTGTTGTTCCTAATGGCCGTTTCAGCTGCTGTGATGTAGTCCACCGCGGGGATGTGATTAGGAGTCACAGAGAAATTCAGTCCTTTGCACAGAACTTCTTTCTCTGTCTGAGTGAGTACCCGGTTGGAAAGATTTTTCACCCAGCGTGAATAAGTATTTATTTATTAAAATAAATAAATACTTAAATAAATAAATAAGAAAAATGTTTTTTTAGGTCGTTAACTTCACATTGATTTAACACCAAAATGTCCCTGACGTCCATTACAGAGGACATGTTACAACATTACGAATAAAAATAAAATTAACAAAATGTAAATGCTGAGGTGTTCATTTACCTCCAAACAGAAAATTAAAATAATAATAAGAATTTAGACACACTTTTTTTCTTCTGGTCCCAGGAGGACCAGAAGAAAAAAATATATATATTCAAAAAAAAAAAATCACACAAGTAACCCTTATACCTCGCTGACCAGTGCAGAGTCTTCAGAATTGGACAATCACAACATGAATATATTAACACGCTATTTACACACCAAAATCGGGTCGCGCACCGGCCCCCATGGATCCCCCCGCAGGCAGTACTAAATAGGCCGACGTTCACTTCAGAAAAAGGAAAAAAGGAAAACAAAAAGATCTTTCCTGCACATTATCTGTAAATATGCACATAGCACCTAGCCTATATTTTTCATAGTGTATATTCTGTAAAGATTGTTTCTATTTGATTATACTTTTTTACATGCTTCTCTTTATCTTATTTATCTATTTTAATTGTTTTGCTCTTGGAATCCAGGGTGGGCAGCAAAGTAAGAATTTCATTGTACAGGGAAACGTGTTTCTTTACTGTGCATATGACAATAAAAGCTTTGAATCTTGAATCTTTCCTGAATAGTATTAGAGCGGTCTTATGAAAATGAGATTCCATTATTAAAAAAAAAAAGAAGAGGTTTTGATTGCATCATTGTGATATTAAAATTGGTATCAAGTAGGGCTGCAAGATTAATTTTGAAAATGAAATTTGAATGAATGCAATTAACACATCCCCAAGGCTGCAGTTTTTCAAGTATCATAATTTCCTCCACAAACAAAACAATCTCCAGCCCGACTCCGCACAGACTTGCCCTGGCAAAGCTCCTGCCTCAAAACGTTTTTTTTCTCACTGTGGCCACGTCTCAAAATGCAAAATGTGGAGTTACACGTGTTCTGGAAGGTGATTCTTGCATTAGTTTTTCAGTTCATATTTTTTATTTGTATTTATTTATTACAATATTACGAGAATTGAATGAAAGGAGCAGAAAGAAGAATAATCTTACGTTCTCTGCCCCTCTTCCCTTTCCCAGACAATAACACCGAAACATTTCATCAATACATTCCATTTCAATCACAATTATTAGTCAATTGTAAACAGAAAGCTTCATTTTTATCCTCAACAACTTAGTTTTCTTTTTCATACGTACACATTACACTGGATTTTATGTTTGTTTGGTTTTTTTAATGTCGTTATTGTACTTGATTCTTTGAGTTCTTTGTCAAGATTATTCCATTAATGAACTCCTTTCCCAGCAACGCTTCGCCCCATAACCTCGGTTCTGAATCTAGGTTTTTTAAATGTAAATGTAGGTTCCTTTTAAATTGTAGTGGCTTGTTCTCTTATTTCAGTCTTTCTGTCAATTCTTTAAAATGTGCACTTTCAGAAAAATCCTTTTAATAAAATATTCAAATAAAAAATCTGATTTCGCCCCCACCCCCCAAATTGTTCAGCCCTACCTCCCTGGGATCAATATTTACTTAACCCTAGAACACTTACGCTATAAAAAGGAACACCATCACTTTTGCCAGGTCATTTTTGCCCGATATAATATACCCAACTGACAGGGATTTTTCCTAATGAAAATCAACAAAAGGGAACAAATGAGAAAACAGACACAGAAGTAATATACTCGTAACGAGGGAGAACGAGGTGTAGCATGTGTTAAGCACTCTGCCTCTTTCCAGGCGACACACTCACTTTTCAAAGAACATCAGCCTCCTTTTATTGTAAAACACATGGGCGGAAAGGAAAATTCCCAGTTCAACCAGTTCAAGTTCATCTTTAACATACACTGGGGCGTTCTTTGACGGGGGCCACCTGGGCAATTGCCCCTAGCGGCATCGTGGGGGGCCACTGCTGTGGCGCGAAGCAAAAAAAAAAAAAAACGGTGCGGTGCACGCGGAGGCTCGGAGCAAGGATCCGCGCCTCCGATCCTTGTGCGGGGGGTGGGGGGCTGGTGCTGGCTCGTGGTTACGTGAAGAGAGTAGCGCACCCACCGCCCGCGCCTGTACAATCCCCTCTGTAACACAGGTCTTTTTGTTAATTGTTTTGTAATTATGCTACTCTATGGTAACTCAATGTGCACTTTTAGAGTACTGACTGATTCTGCAATATTGTGACCACCAGGGGGTGCTGGAGTGCACTTTTGCTTTCTTAAATAGCTATAGGCCTACATGGCTATAATGTGAAATAATTGCACCTTTGGTCTTTTTTATGTTCAAAAACTGTTTTTGTAATTATTGTTTATATTTTTATTGCAGTACTCATTAAAACTGTACATTTGTTTTTGAAAGTAGTTGTTGTGAATTGAGTTTGTATGGACAACGGTCTTGTTTGTTTTTGGGTGGTGGGGCGGATGTTAGGGTTTAGTCCGAGGGGGGGGGCAAGAGTGGCTTTCGCCCAGGGAGTAAATCACTCTAGGAACCCCACTGAACATACATACATCCCTAATCAGCAGTTTCCAAGGCTCAGTCTATACATGTTGCAAGAGTCAACATGTGGTTGTTTATCTAAGTAGTTAATCAGTCTGGTCCTATCACATTCTAAGGTTGCACCATACAAGATGAATCAGAACAAGGAAGAATAGACCCCTTAACAGTTAGTAAACAGACGTGACGTCACCGGCATGTGCGCGCATTGTTGATCCTGAATCAACCATGGTGGACCATAGCGGAGTATCTGAACGATAGGGAAAGCTACATTCAAAAGCGCACGTTGAGCAACGGGGTTCGACTACCAGATCCTTATGCGATCACGGAGTGGCAGTACGACCACAGAAAAAGGCCAGATTTACAGTGGACAGATATCCACTGTTATTTAGTCGAGAAGCCCAGCGTGTATACAAGAGAGAAAGTGCGCGCATACAAATCCATGGATGCCTACCAGTTTGCCGTATGTGGCCATGTACAGGAGGTAAAATACCACGATATTGATGGGGAGTTTTGCGTGTTGGCATCTGATGTTCTCCCCAGTCAAAGACAAGGCCACAAGACGACCATGTACAATGCTTGGGCTATCATCAGCAAGCGCAATAACTATGTTCTGACCACCAACTGCACTTGCGTTGTGGGGTAAGTAACATACTACGACTTAATTCACGAGTCACACATGTGATCTCAGTCATGTCAAATGCCATTTATGATGGTCATGCGAAAACTTATCATGCCTTTTAACAAAGTTATTTGTGTTCGTTTACATGTGTCTGTCGTAGAGGTTACCCGGTTAATATGTCTGTGAGCTTTGCGGTGTCCTGTGCTTGTTAGTTAATCAGCATGATTAAACACCATTGAACACCTGGGCAAATTACCCTAAACAACCAGTAGGTGTTCACTTGTGTGTATGTCAGTTGAATGATATGAACTATCATTTATTCCATCTGTTTCTCTTTATTTCACGTGGAGTTCTTCTCTTCTATATCTTCGCTGGGGGTTTTATGGCAGCAGCGGCTTTGTTTTGAGTCAGCACTGCGCGCACATTCAGTGATGACGTAGCTTTGAAACTGGTCTATAACACTTTGATAATTCATTAAAGGCACTATATACAATTTTCTTTAACACCAACAAAAAGTACTCGTCATAAAAAATAGATCAAAATATGACAACACATGAAAAATTAGAGTGGTTTTCTTTTGTTTTCAACTGTGGTATGTGTAACAAAATTGACAAAAAAAACATAAGACCCTAAAAACATGCTCCAAAATTACTGAAAAATTAGGAATTTGAGAGCAAAAAAATCCTTTAAAAAAAAAAAAGAGATAATAATAATGATAGTGGAAACTTGGTGTTTGGTTCACCCATTCCTGGGACATGTGAGACTTTCCTGGTGAAGCTCAGACTCCTGGACACACGAACAGTTGCAGGAGAGAGGAACGAAAAATAGTATTTTTTTCAGTGGGTAAAAATAACCCGTTGACTAAAATATTGTTTTCACTAGAGGTGTTCAAAATAATTGTCATGACAATGCATCGCGATACTAACTTTCACAATATACTGCATCGATTCTTGATGCCAAAAATCGATTTTTATTAATTAATTATTAATTAATTAATTATTAATAAATAAATTAATTATTCATTTATTTTTTTTATAAATCCTATGCACTTTTTTCTTTGTGAAAGGGTATTGTTTATGATGGTAGGTACCTCCAAAATGGCAAATGTTTGAACATCATTTTTTGTTTTAGAAAAAATACTATGCACTTTTTTTTGTTATTGGTTTGGTTTATTTGTTTTTGTTATTCAATAAATTCAGTTATGAATTGAGTTGCTCAGAGTTATGTATAAACTGAAGATAACAGGAGAAGTTCAATTTGTCAACTGGACAAAGTTTGTTTGGTTGAAAACGTTTCGCCGCTCATCCGAGAGGCTTCGTCAGCTCTAATAAGAATACTGGTAAGACACTTGCTTATATCTTGCTGTAGGGAGGAGCTACCTAGCTAACTACTTTCCGGAACTATCTCATTGGTTTCGAAGCCTCTCGGATGAGCGGCGAAACGTTTTCAACCAAACAAACTTTGTCCAGTTGACAAATTGAACTTCTCCTGTTATCATGGATTCTACCTGGACGACTGAGGGACTTTTCACGTATATATAAACTGAAGACACTACCCAGATACACAGCCACTGATATTTAAGTTATCCTCTTTTTTTCTGGTACATTTTCACTGAAGTATGTCGAATATATTGCAATGCATCGCAATAATTCAAGTATCGTGATGCATCGTGATAGTATCGCATCGTTTACCTGGCCAGCCAAATGATATCTCTCTGTATTTCCTATACAGCGCGATACCATTTGGACACCCTCGGTCCACCCTCGCTCCTCCGGTTAAAAACGGACTCCACGATTCTGATTCGTTCAAAGATGGTGACGTCAGTGCACCCGCCTTTGCCCGCAAAGTCACTCTTAGGCAGCAGAAGTTCCTCCTCAGTTTTGAATCAAGATGGCGCAATCTCTGATTGGTTCACTTAGCTGTCTGTCTACGCGCAACCGCAGCGCATTTTGGACCAAGCGTTACCAGACTCACTCGCTGGTACAGCGATGAGTCATGGATTCTTCCAGGCAATCGCATCGTGGCATATGAATCGTGATTCGAATTGAATCGTGACTTCTTTGCCAATACCCACCCCTAGTTTTCACCATAAGAATTCCCTTTGAAATCACCACTTTGTGATATTTATTCATAACCACTGCACTAAATAAGGATAGATATACATTCCAGGACCACTCTTACCTATTCCTCACATCCTCTTACATTAAATTCATCACATTCTTACATTCCTCTTTCCGTGATAGTGCTCTAGGGTTAAAAGGTGCTCTGTGTAACTTTTCTGACATGATTGTTTCTATGGAGATGTTATTGCTTTGCCTGGTAGGTTTGACAGTACGGCATCACAGTTAAATATAAAAATATCCTGTGTTTATTAAATTACTAGTGTTTCACAGCTCAAAACACCTTTAAAAATCCAATCCATCAATTTAACCACCATAATCACCATAGAAACAAAGAAAAGTTGCATAATGCTCCTTTTAGCAGTTCCTAGAAGCAGAATCACCACATTTAGATGAAAAAAAATGTCATAAAAGGAACATCGACAGCTCGGTTGTAGTACAATTATCTTTAAAGATCCCATGACATGGTACTTCTTGATGCTTTTATATGGCTCCTTAATGGTTCCCTAATACTGTAAATGAATCCTTCAAAATCAACACTCAGTGCATGAGAAACAGAGATAAGATGAGAAAGAGTCATAAATATCTCTCTCAAACTCTTTATTCTGGGCGTTGTTGCTTGAATGCAAATGAGGAGAAAAGAGCTGGCCAATAGTAGAGGGTGGGGGCGTGGCCAAACTCTCCGCTCAGAGCTCAGAGCCCACAGCTGATCCATTTCCTTGTTTTTGCACGGGGGAGAGATTTGAAGCGTTCCACTGAAAAATAAACACATTTCCACAGAAAATAAAATTAAACCACTGCTGTTCAAAGGTCCAGAGGCTCAGATAAAGGACTTCCGAGCCTAGAAACACTCGGACGTGCCTCCAGGCAAATAAAAAAACGCATTTCGCATTGCCTAGCGCATTCGCAGTCCAAACTCTCTGGGCGTGATTTACAGAGACGCTGAGTACAAACAGACGGGGGTGGAACTGCATTTGCATTTCTTTTTTCAATCTGACGTCAATAAGGTGCCTTGTTCAAACTTGCCCGTTTGAGCTCCGATTTTTTGTAACGCAGAAAAGGATCGCAAATGCTCAGTTTAGACATTTCACAACTTTTAACCATGGGGGGGGGGCCTAAACAGGGTAGGGGAGCTCACATTAACGTTAAAAAACCTCAGAAAGTGAACATTTCATGCCATGGGACCTTTAAAACCTGAGGAAAAAAATAAAAAAAGACTACGCGCTGTAGCTGTTAAGAGTGGAGAAAAAAGAAAAAATGAAAAACATACACATCGATGGAACAATTCTTTCAAATCAACAATTCCAGGACCACTCTTACTTACCTATTCCTTACATCCTCTTACATTAAATGCATTACATTCTTACATTCCTCTTTCACTATCACCGGGTGAAAATCAGCCAAAAGCCTGTAGGAAAAAGTGGGCTTTGGGGGTAAGGAAACACCTACACCTTCAGAGATGTCAAAAAGAATGGTGAAGCTCCCCAGGGACCCATGACACTCAGAAAAAATCACCCGGCGATAGTGCTCTAGTAAGAAATAAAAGACATAATACAAATGCAAATACAAACACAACATAATACAATATAATACAAACACAAACTAATAATTTCTCACCAAACGCTGACTTGATTTTGTGATTTCCTGCTGTATTTCCAGTGATGAACTTAAACGATGAGCCAACGTGCTTAGCAAAATAAATCTAGTGCATTACCAAGAGCTGTTTCCTCTTTATCCAGGCATGGCTCTGGTCTTGTTTGCTCGAGCTTTAACCAAATCTCCAAATTTGGAATTACACTTTTTATTTTATTTTTATTTATTTGTACATTTCTTATAGTCTTTTTACTAATATAATTTATTCTAGGTTTGTTTGTTGTCATTTTTATCTTAAGTTGAACATTATGGGTGGATTCATGCATAGATTTAACCCTGAATACTGCGCCCCTGGTGGCCGGTGGTGGTGGTGGTGGCTTACCGTGGCGTAAATCCCAGGACAGTTAGCGACGTTTAATTGGTCTTGTGTTAATTACTCAAAGGTCGTTAGAACGTCCCCACATCAGAGTCCGCCTGTTAGCTCCGTCAAGTCCATCACGGAGACAGCTTCAGCGCAGGAGGAGACAAGTGCACCAATTAGGGCTAATCTTACTAAAACAAGAGTGTGAAAGGTCAGAGAGGGAGAAGGAGAGAGGAGGGAGAGATAAAGGGATAGAAAGAGGAAGAGGAGGGCGATTAATCCAGCGTTGTAGACTCTGGTACTGCAATTCGGCCTTTAAAGGAAAAGTAACGTTTTTACAATCTGGAGCTTATTTCGGTAATAAAACAACGTCATTTACTCACCCATTGTACTTTGGTGTCATTTGGAGCATTTTGTAGTTTACCGATATCCGTTTAACACGAGTGCTCGGGGCACGCTGTTGCAGTCACCAAATGACACAAACTTTTAACACTTTTCAGATGACAAAAGCTCAATGTTAGTCTACAGTTTTGCTGGAGTCAAAAGTGGCCTGTAATCCGATATCCATCCATGGTTTCATTGGATGACGAGGACAGTGCGCATGCGCGTATTCACAGCTGATTTGCAGATAACATGACGCTCTCAGCTCTCGGTTACAGTCAGAAACATCTCCGCTTGAGAAAACCCGAAATGGTGCGAACATGCATTTATCCCGGTTGTGAAAACCAAATGACAGCTTGGATGAAGTTGAGTTTTCACAGGCTTCCTCGTCACAATCCGGAGTTATTGAAGCTGTGGAGGCAGCACGGTGGCTGAGTGGATAGCACTCACGCTTCGCAGCAAGAAGGTTCTGGGTTCGATCCCCAGGTCGCCCGGGGCCTTTCTGTCTGGATGGGTTTCCTCCAGGCACTCCGGTTTCCCGCCATCAACCCAAAACATGCTCCAGCTCTTGACCAAACCTACAATAAGATCATGGAGATGTGTCCCCGGGCGCCTGAAAGATGAGCTGCTCCTGAAGGATGGGTTAAATGCAGAGAAATAATTTCCCTACGGGGATAAATAAAGCATGTCTTCTTCTTCTTCTTCTAGTTGCTTTGAGAATGGACCCAAACACGAAACCATGGATGGATATCGTATTACAGGCCACTTTGGACTCCAGCGAAACTAGCTTTTGTCATTTGAAAAGTGCCCCGAGCACTCACGTTACGGATATCGCTAAAAATCTCCGGAAAATGCTCCAAATGACACCAAAGTACAATGGGTGAGTTAATGACGTTGTTTTATCACTGAAATAAGATTGTAAAAACGTTACTTTTCCATTAAGTGTTGGAAAGATCATGAAACCAGTGAGGAGGTAGTGGGTTAGACTCCTGAGTCGGAACATCTGCTCCCTGTGTTACTGTGGCAGAGTGGTTAGTCTGTCTCTTCTCAGTGAGGAGGTTGTGGGTTAGATTCCCGAGTGTGGCGCTGATGGTCAGATTTACTGTACATAAGAACAGTGGTTCTTGGAGATGTGTGGTGTATGTGGGAAGTGATGCCGAGGTTTGAGCTGCCAGGAATCAGGAGGCCGAGAGGAAAACCAAAGAGAAGGTTTAGGGATGCAGAAGAGGAGCAGATGATGTAGAGGAGAGGGTCAGTGGAGCAGAGGAGAGATTCAAATGGAACAGAGGAGAGGGTTAGAGAGGTGGAGAGGGTCAGATGGAGCAGAGGATAGAGAGGAAAGGGTCAGAGGATGCAGATGATGAAGAGGAGCAGGTCAGATAGAACAGATGATGCAGAGGAGATGGTCAGAGGATGCACAGGGGAGAATCAGAGGAGAGCATGCAAAGAAGACGGTCAGAGGGAAAAGAGGAGGAGAGGGTCAGATGATGCAGACGAGAGGGTGGGATGGAACCGATGATGCAGAGGAGAGATCTCGAGGAGCAGAGGAGAGGGTCAGTCGGAAAAGAGGATATAGAGGAGAGGGCCAGATGGAACAGATGATGCAGAGAGGGTCAGGTGATGCAGAAGATGGGGTCAGATGGAGCAGATGATGCAGAGGAGAGGGTCAGATGGAGCAGATGATGCAGAAGATGGGGTCAGATGGAGCAGATGATGCAGAAGATGGAGCAGAAGATGCAGAAGATGGAGCAGATGATGCAGAGGAGAGGGTCAGATGGAGCAGATAAGGGGGTCAGATGGAGCAGAAGATGGGGTCAGATGGAGCAGATGATGCAGAGGAGAGGGTCAGATGGAGCAGATGATGCAGAAGATGGAGCAGATGATGCAGAGGAGAGGGTCAGATGGAGCAGAAGAGAGGGTCAGATGGAGCAGAAGAGGGGGTCAGATGGAGCAGAAGAGGGGGTCAGATGATGCAGAGGAGGGGTCAGATGGAGCAGAGGAGAGGGTCAGATGGAGAAGAAGAGGGGGTCAGATGATGCAGAGGAGAGGGTCAGTGGGAAAAGAGGATGCAGAGGAGAGGGTCGGATGGAGCACAGAAGAGGGTCAGATGGAGCAGAGGAGAGGGTCAGTGGGAAAAGAGGATGCAGAGGAGAGGGTCGGATGGAGCACAGAAGAGGGCCAGATGGAGCAGAGGATTCACAGAACACACATTGGCTCTAAACTCGGTCCTCGTGACTATTCTAGGACACGGTGTAAGTTCTTTCCTATAGCGCTGCTCTATAGTTAGCCTCTGTATCCCCTGTGATGAGTGTATTTAAGGTTATGCTACTTACCTCTCCTCTCCCCGCCCTTACGTCATGTGACCGTTTTTGCCGGGGGGAGTAGGTGTCACCCATCCATCACCGGACCCACCACCCACGGGTGCCCATTTGTCGTCCTGACCCTCCCCTCCGTCCCTCCCCCCTTCCCTCGCTCTCTCGTTCGCATGGGCAGAATATAGACGCTAATTAGCCGCCGTGCTACGCTATAGTGTTTGTTGTGTGTTTAGCGTTAGCCGTGCGGCGCTAACCTTGAGCAGAGGTGACACGGCGCGAGAACAGGACTTTCGGGGACGTTCCGCAGGTTCAGAGTGAAAATAGAATGTGTTTTTGCCCCGTGTCAGCAGTTTAGCAGCTGCTGCCTTTGACTGGAAACTAGAACAAACTGAGTCACTTAGAGGAGTGTTGTCAACGAAAGGCAAAAGATGGAGGGAGAAGGAGTGAAGTTACATTAATTACATGAATTATTATTGTTTTCTGTTTTTTTTTAAAGGTATTATAATTTAACCTGTGTCTCCAGAGCTTTCACCTGCAGATACTTAGGCTGCGTTCCATTTCTCTGTCTTACCCCTTCGTCTTACCCCTACCCCTTGGTTTTCCGCGTTCATGTGAGGGCAAGGGGTGTCCCGATTCTAATTTTGATCAAGAGCTCGGGCCACGGTCTCGGGCTACATACCCCTTGAAACGAAGTAAGCTCTCGACCAGACTTGAAACGAAGGGGTACGCCTACAAGCTCAGGCAGGTTTTGGGATCAGGATGGCAGCGTCACATCGACCAGCCAAGGAGTCTCATAAATGTGTTTTCAGCAGTTGTAATTATCAATTAACAGTTTAGCAGGTTTACAATGATGACGCTTATGTTCTACGTTACTTTTAGTGAAATGTTGTTGCGGTTTTAATTGTAGTGATCTCTGTTTAGCCGACGTTATTGTTTTCATCGAACTTTCATGTATAAACAAGCAGGTTTTTTTTGGTGAGGTAGCCAATAATTCTTGACATTTGTTTACGTTTGTTTGCGTCAACTTTTGTCGCCTCTGTAGACGTAGCAGCTCAGGTAGAGGCGAGAGACGATGACGCAAACGGTAATTGAGTGGCGTCCCATTTCTTAGGGGAACATTCGTACCCCGAGCCCTCTCAGCTCGGTATCGAGGGGCAAGACAAAGACATAGATAAAGGGGAAGGGGTAAGGCAGAGTAATGGGACGCAGCCTTAGACTTAGGGCCCATTCACAGGACAACGTTTTTTGGTGGAAACTGAGAAGTTTTTATTCGTTTTGGCCTTTTGTCCACACGGCACCGGTGTTTTTGGTAGGGCGAAAACGGTGTTTTTTGAAAACAGGTTCCAGAGTGGAGACATCTGAAAACACCGTGGGGTTGTGCTGTCGTGTGGACGAGAAAAACGCAGCTTTTGGAAAACAATGACGTTGCGATGCTTGTTTGCGGAAGAGAAAGGACATTATGCGCATGCGCTCTTTGTAGTTTTGCGTTTCCGGTGGCTCTGGCTGTTTCCTGTTTACAGCGCCACATATTGGTGTGCCGTATGTATTACATAGTTTTCACTCAGCGCTCCGTTTTCATCTGGACGCGAATATTTACTGATCCGACACGTGTGTGGACGCAATTTTTTTTCAATCCGCATATTTTTAAAAAAACGTTGTCGTGTGGACGTAGCCTTAGAGATAGACAAATTTTATTGATCCACAAGGGAAATTATTTGGGTACAGCAGCTCAGGAATCAAATATAATATATAACAGAGGGTAACAAAAAATAGATGGAATAGCAAAAAAAAAAGAGCAAAAGACCTGTGTCAGATGAGACATAATTATAAAAATAATAAATAAATAAATAAATAAATATATATGTACAAATCAGAATAAAATAGAAACATAAGTAATAAAACATAAACTACAATATCAAATAAGATGTCCAATCACTGTTATGTACAGTTGTAGGGAGTATTATCTGTCCCTCTATGGTCTGGTGCAACAGGAGTGTCCATGATGGAGAGCAGTTTGTCCAGTGTCCTCCTGTCCCTCACTGTGACAAATGTCTCCAGCTCACAGACGATCACGTGACCAGCTTTAGCGATCAGTTTGTCAGTCCGATAGACAGAGGACACATCCAAGTTTGTCGTATATGGACAGGCCTCGTGAAGCTCAGAACCTCCAGAATTCCCTGCCTGAGCTGCAGAGGTTGCACTAGCACTGACTCAGGATTGGCTGCAGGTGCTGGGGTTTAGGTAGAGACCGTTCAGGTCAGAGAGAGGCATTTTAGGTTTAAACACACTGAATTTTTATCACTGAAACAGCCACCTAAATGAGACGCATGTGAGGCTCATTCTGCTTTCTGGCCGGATAAACGTCATCTCATGTCCAATGTTTTTGTAATTAAAATTGAATCAGTATTACAGTTGTTATTGCTAAAGTTTATATCTGGTGGAGGAGTTCAAGTATGTTCACGAGTGAGGGGAGGATGGAGCGTGAGATTGACAGGTGGATCGGTGCAGCATCGGCAGTGATGCGGTTGCTGTACCGGGCCGTTGTGGTGAAGAGGGAGCTGAACCGAAAGCAAAGCTCTCGAATTACCGTCGCTCTATGTTCCTCCCCTCACCTATGGTCCTGAGCTCTGGGTAATGACCGAAAGGACGAGATCGCGGATACAAGCGGCCGAAATAATTTTCCTCCGCAGAGTGGCTGGGCGCTCCCTTAGAGATAGGGTGAGGAGCTTAGTCACACGGGAGGAGCTCAGAGTAGAGCCGCTGCTCCTCCACATCTAGAGGAGCAGCTGAGGTGGCTCGGGCCTCTGTTCTGGACGCCTCCCTTGGGAGGTGTTCTGGGCATGTCCCACCGGGAGGAGGCCCCGGGGAAGACCCAGGACACGCTGGAGGGACTATGTCTCCCGGCTGGCCTGGGAACGCCTTGGGGTCCCCCCGGAGGAGCTGGAGGAAGTGTCCAGGGTGAAGGAAGTCTGGGAGTCCCTGCTTAGACTGTTGCCCCCACGACCCGGCCCCGAATAAGGAAGAAAATGGATGGATGATGAATGAAGAATTATGTAACTGTTGCCAAGGAATCACAAAAGTGTATTTAAAAGCATATGAATAAAAGGTGTGCATATGTACATATGTCCTTTTTAGAAATGTAAAGTGTGAACATGAAAAGATTAAGGATCTGCCATTTTCATGTTATTTCTTCACCTGGAATGTTCCATAGTATTACATTAAAATATCTGTCTTTATTATGTGTGTAGAATCCCTCAGTCGTCCAGGTAGAATCCACGGCAAAAGGAGAAATTCAATTTGTCGACTGGACAAAAGTTAATTTGAATACGTTTGGATGAGCTGTGAAACGTATTCTATCAAATAAACTTTTGTCAAGTTGACAAATTGAATTTCTCCTTTTGCCATCTTTATTGTCATTCATTCCCAGTGTGAGTGAGTTCACCTCTCCACAGATCTGACCTGTACAGAGATCACTGGTAGATCCCTTTATGTGGTGTCTGTGTGGATTTCCTGTGCTTTGCTGGTTGAAGAACGCCCAACCCCCTCCAGCTGGAATGACACAACCCCACACCCAACCACCCACCCACCCACACACCTCCACCTCCCCACCTCCCCCCTCCCACAGAGCCCGGGCCGCAGCATCTCTCGTCCCATCAAAGCCCCCCGTCACCCCCTGGTCGTGGAACATGGAAGGCTCTACATCACAGCATCGCCACGGTGACAAGAGAGGCGTTTAATTGGCTCCGGCTCAGATCATCCCCGACTGAGAGGCCATTTCCACGCGCTAACCGAGCTAATGCTGTCTGCTCATTTGATTTGTAAAGGGCCGAGCCAGGAGGAGTCCAGGGCAGCGGTGGAGAAGAGGTGGGGACGGAGCGGGAATGATCAAATAGAAATATATATGGGACATTTTATGGCACGTTATACTGGAGATTGTGGATTTTCTCCCCGCCTTGGTAATGTCATACTTAACTACAGGCCCAGAACACATCAATTTTATGCTCAGGTTCTCAGGGGAGGGTTCGTAAAGGTAGTGATAGTACTAGTAGTAAAAAATATAAGAAGTAATAGTAGAAGAACCTCTTTAGAGTAGTAACAGATTCATTATTACGTACTGCTGATTTTCTGTGAAATGCATATTGTTTTGTTATATGTTATATTGTTTATGGGTGATTCTCCAACTGTCAAAGAATTTGTGTCCCAAGCAGAAAAACAAAAACATATTTGTTATTTTTTATTCATGCTGAACTTACAAGACATAAAGACGAACTTACAAAAAATTATAATTTTGACTATTTTTATTATATAAAATAAGGTTTTATATTGAGTGTTTTTGCTGTATGTCCTTTGTCCCTTGTCCAGGTTTTGGACTCTCAGTCCCTCATAAGACTGAAATTAAATTTGATTCAACAGTAATTTCATTGACAAATGGCACAGAAATTCCTTATTTTAATGAAAAATATCAAGTGCTTGAAAAATATATTAGTATTGGTAAGTATTGGTAAGTACAGTTAAGCTAATCTGTCACATTACAGCTGCACATGTAACTGCTCGAATGTTTACACTTCCTGTTAGCAATATAGCAACCATGTTTACACCCCGTTTTTACTACTGACAGTTGCACATAAAACTAATGTTGCACATTATCTGTAAATATGTACATAGCACCTAGCCCAGGCATGGGCAAACTACGGCCCGGGGGCCATATGCGGCCCGTTAAGCTTCTGAATCCGGCCCACCGAACTTGAAGAAATTATATTAATAAAACTTGTTAATGTTTTAATGTTTTAATTTCCCTGCAATTCTGGCGTTTTCCAATAGCTGGCGCACTAGATACATTGATCTTTGTTGAGGTGCGGCGTTTTGCTCCACGTTTGTGCTTTACTCTCTGACCCCTCAGCCCTCCTGTAAAGATGAGCAGAGCTAAGAAAAGAAAAGTGGACAGAGAATGTCGAGTGTTTAGTAAGGAATGGACAAGTAAATATTTTTTCACCAAATACTTATCAGCTGCTGTATGCCTGATATGCCAAGAGACTGTAGCGGTTTTTAAAGAATATAATCAGCCACAAAACATGTTAACTATGCTAGCAAGCAGTCAACGAAAGAACGAAAGAACCTGAAGGAGAACAGAACTTTCAGTGCTAGTGTTAGTAATAAAATAAAAAAAAGGCTGTATTTTATTAATTTAATTTTCTCTGTTTTAAGAGTCATTTCAATAAGTAGCTAAATACTGTGGAACTTGAAAGATGGACATTTGGGTAATGCTTTTGTTAATTTTTTATTGAAATAAAGCACATGTTTCTACATATCCCATGTTACTTTTAGTGTTTTTACCAAAAATCCACTAAATCCAGCTGCTCCTGGCCCGGCCCTTTTGTCAAATTTTAGAACCCTTTGTGGCCCACGAGTCAAAAAGTTTGCCCACCCCTAACCTAGCCTATATTTTTCATACGGTATATTCGGTAAAGATTGTTTGTATTTGATTATAATTTTTTACATGCTTCTCTTTATCTTATTTATCTATTTTAATTTTTTGCTCCTGGCATCCAGGGTGGGCAGGAAAGTAAGAGTTTCATTGTACAGGGAAACATGTTTGTTTTCAGAGCTGACGAAGCCTCTCGGATGAGCGGCGAAACGTTTTCGACCAAACAAACTTTGTCCAGTTGACAAATTGAATTTCTCCTTTGATCATGTTTCTTTACTGTGCATATGACAATAAAAGCTTTGAATCTTTGAATCTATTTTATTTATTTTTCATAAAAAGAACACCTGTCCCTGGGGATCACTGTCATTTCCACCACAAAATTTAACTTTTAACTTTTTTTTTTAAAACCTGTGTCTCCTTCAGAGGCGGTTCTTGGGGGGGGCGAGTGGGGCAATTGCCCAGGGCGCAACGTCGTGAGGGGCGCCATGCCGAGTGCTTGAAAAAAAAAAAAAAAAAATCTATCATATCACTGTGTAGGAAATTGGCAAATTGGCGCCCCCTCTGGCTGCAAGCGCCCGCGCAATACATTCCCTTCCACGTGGGCCAATGCGCAGCACAGAGACCTGCTGGAGCCTACAGCGGCGCGAGAGGAAAGGAAGAGAGAAAGAAAGAGAAGACAGAGAGAGGATTCACCCCCTCCCTCTCTGCGGCCGGTAACTGACAAAGCGTCTCAATCTGACAGTACACCGGCCGTGAGTCCAGCTCACACTACCACGATTTGACCAATGTCACGGCACTAGTTGCTAAGAGGAACTGACCAATGATGGCTCCTACTAGCTCCTGTCAAGAATCGCTCGCATCGGGAACACGGAAACTACAGAAGACAATAGTAAAAGAAGTTAGTATAACGCAACATTTAATCACTTTTAAATCGATCGTTCACCCTCCGTGGTATTTACTATGAATACAACATACAAAGACACACTTTACATGGGACTTTGTAGAGATACGCGATCAGCATTTTCAATAGAGGCTACGTGAATTACTTATCCCGGACAACACTTCATCTGGGAGCTCTTTCGGATTTGCTGGACACTATCTCATCTTTGCTTTTGGTAAGTCATGTCATGAAATGTGTGTTTGTCATATCACTATTCTATTTTAGCGCTATTGTATTATATTGTATTAATTATATTAATTATATATGTTATATTATGTTATATTTATTATATTATATTATATTATACTGAGGAGAAATCTGTGTGAGGAAAGTGAGGAATAGCTGTGTGTGATAACTTTTTGTTTGTGTGTGTGCCTGTGCAATCTGTAGAATAAGACAGAAGAAGAATAAATGTTTAAGGTGAGAGTAGCCCCCTTTGTGTGTGTGTGTGTGTGTGTGTGTGTGTGTGTGTGTGTGTGTGTGTGTGTAGGGGATTTTGAAAAAATCGTTTGAATAATCGTGATTTCAATATTGACTGAGATCATCGTGATTATGATTTTTTCCATAATCGAGCAGCCGATGGTTGTATTTATATATCTGATTGTATATATTTTTGCCACTTTTATGTGTAGAGTTTATTTATTATTTTTTATTTATGTTATTTTTTTGAAAGTTGTGATAATGAGAACCACTCTATAGTGATAATTAAACATGGCTGCTTGTGGTAAATTTTGTGGGTTTTTTTTTTTTTCCTTGGGGGGGGCTTGTGTTTTGTTTTGTTTTTTCATTCCGATTCCGGGGGGGGGGCGCTCAGAGGGGGTCTCGCCCAGGGAGTAATTCAATGTAGAACCGCCACTGGTCTCCTTGAAGCACATCAGTTGTGATGTGACAGGAGCTCATGTTAGCATAGCAGCGTTAGCTCCATGGAAGTAAGCAAAACAAGAACAAAATCAAGATTAACCAAGAGTAGGTTTATTGCTCGTCATTTCAAAACACCTCATATTTCCTTTGGATGTACAAATAATGAGAAAAAAATACCATTTTATATTGTGTATTTTGAGTATATTTTATGCTAACTATAAAACACAGATTAGCATGCTAATATGAGCATGCTAATCTGTGTTTTATAGTGCGTTTTCATGAGATTTTAAAAGAAATGCTAAACATTGTCATTTCCACAACAGTCATTTCCATCACTTTATTTATTGTTATTGTTTATTATTATTTCTTTAATTTTTTATGTCATTTCATTGTAACCACTATCAGTTAATGTTTCTACACATTGTGATGAAGTAGAACAAATTTAAATATTTCTAAAAATATGTGTTGGATTTTCTGAACAATATCATGACCAAATTTGACTGTAGTTGGAGAATCAACCTTTTTTTAATATAAATTTGTATTTCTATTTTTAAATTACATGTTTAATCTAACATTTTAGTTTTCTTAATACAAATATTTTCGCAAATTTCGCTTGGTTTATTTAAATCAATATTTGTGTAGTTTTGTACTTTCTTCTTGGTTCTTGTTCTTTCTATTTTTTTATTTTTTTTGCAACATTGCGATTTCCTCTATAGCAGGGGTGTCTATGGCCCAGGGGGTCAAATCTGGCCCTCTGAACAGTTTTGTTGGCCCCCAGAGATCCTGCTGAATTGGCCTAAATGATCACAGAGCCATTGATCAGTACTTTTTACTTCAAATCCCGGTATCTCGATCACTGCGACCTCAATAACAACTCACAGCATTATGATACAGACCTAAAATTTGCGTTCTAGGACTTTTAAAGGTGTTGTGGCTCCGTCAAACTCACATAAAATGCATTGATCTGAAAGTCTCGCTGTACTGACCCTCCACTTTGAATATGTTTGTATATATGGCCCTGGGTGGAAAAAGTTTGAACACTCCTGCTCTATGGTAACACAGTTTCTCTTATCTTTAAAACAAGCTCTATAGGTTCATTTAAGTTTTAAATTATAATCCAACGCCTGCATCTTCTAGGATATTGAAACGGTTTGTGTCAAGCTAAAAATAACTACTACTACTATTTAAACAACTTTTTTAAACAAGACCTATTCTGCAAATCTTTTAATCATGTTATAGTTATAGTTTACGCTTTAACATTTACTCACCCAAAGTTGTATTTGGAGTGATTCTTGCATGTTTGAGTAATCTTTAATCGCTTATTTTCAAGATGCTATTCTCGTTTTCACCGCCACCAGCATACACCCACTGCTCTGTACTTACTTTGTTTTCGGATTTTTTTTCTTAATCTGTGTTACATTAGAACATGGCAGCCTAGCATAGTCATGTTGGTAGAAAAAAAAACAAAAAAAAAACAGCTCCTTGCTCGTGTGATCTGCAGCTGTCCAGGAGGCGCTTTGTTTACAGGGCGAGCGAGATACTTTATTGATCCAGAGGAAATTTCAAGTTTTGTTGCAGTAATATTTCCGCTGCTCTTCTCAGTCGCCTTTGCGTCTCAAAGGTCTCAGTGCAGTTTAACCGGACCACTGGTCAGGGAGGGTCAGCAGATCTGTGTCAGGGCAGTTTGAGGAGGATTTGCAGTATCACAGCAGTGTCCAGGGAGAGAACAACAGAAAAGGCTTAGTTCTTGCAGTTGACAAATTGAATTTATTCTTTTACCTAATTAATTTGTAATTAATTTATATAATTAATCACATTTTAATCAAGAGAGAGAGAGAACCCACTTTGCGATTGGGTTTGTTAGTTTTTCTGTGGTCGCATTGCTCATTTGTCCCAAATTCTGCGAGTGTGGTTTGTTGGTTTGGTGGTTTGATGAAGTGCGCTCACACTCGCTCTATCACCGGTAACAATGGAACTTGTCCGGACGTGTTTATCGTTCAAATGATCGATTAGGCTAGAGCAGCTTCGGTGATCGGAAAATTCTTTTTTACAAGATCTACAAATCACGGCGTTCTTGTTGATCGTCCCGTCTTCGTTCTTTTTATAAATAAACTTGCCGTTCAAAGGCCCTGGCAGCGATCTGCTCGCCGCACGCCAAATTTCAAAGATCAAAAGATCTTTAAAATGTGTACATTGAATTGCCGCTCATAATTAATTGTGTTAATTTTTGTAACACGTTATTTGCAGTGTAATAAATTAATCTAATTAATCCATTAAAATGACAGCCCTAGTAAAAACCTGTAGCAGCTCACATGTCCATAGCTACCTCCTTAGCTACCCTCTTGCACCGTCTCCATGGATAATTCATTTGTTCGTTCATTTTCTTCCACTTAATCCGTGGTCCGGGTAACGGGGGCAACAGTCCAACAGATCTTCCACCCAGATCACACCGCACCAGCCCCCATGGATCCTCCTGCGGGTGGTGAGTCCACGGGACGATGGCCCTACGTTGTTCCTTCGGGCAATGGGCCTTGATGTACTGTATTTCTTGCCATGGGGGCTCTCGACGTGGGTTAAGTGTCTTGCCCAAGGACACAACGGCAGCACCCGTCCGTGGGAGCTTGAACCGTGCCACCAACCTGTGGGCCAGTGGATCCGACCGCTCGACCAACGATGCATGTCGAGAGCAGGATTCGAAACGCCAACCGCTGGATCAGTGGACAAACGGTCTACTCCATGGATAATTCATTTCACACAATCTGACAGTCCCTTTTGATCATTCCGTCAAGTATTTCCTCTGAAGGTCATCTGTCGCATGCCAATATGATTTAAAATGTCCAAATTATAGCAGTCATATGTCTTATACTATGTCATAGATTATAAATATAGAACAGACACAAGCGCAACACGTCTTTAAAACAGCCAAGTGGTAGAATTCGATCAGAATCGGAGTCAGATAAGGATATAGACTTTATGGACCACCACTTTGACTACTGCGTATATTAGATGAGCTTAAATATATTTCCTTGTGCTGTATTATTAGTCCAGCTCCAGGTTAAGTGTCAGAGCTGAGTCACATCCTGCTGGCAATCTGAAATTCTCTGCATCTCAGCACTACAGATACATTTTTCATAGCACCTCCTGAACCCCTCTGCTGACTATTATCCCACATCTAAACCAGGTCTGGGTCAAAGCCAAGGTCTGGTCCAGAATCTGAAAGGGACTCAAAAGAAATACAGAGGAGAGAACTTCTGTGAGAGGGAGTGATCTACATCTGTGAATTTTTAGATCTGTGCATGGGTCAGTGTTCTGAACTGTGCCACGGATGTAAAAATGCTGTTTTAACAACTATGTTATAATGTTGTTTTCTCATCAAAGACAGATCTGGAGTTGTGTTTTGTTTCATTCACACATATTTGAGTAATTCTAATTATTAGTCTGTCTACATCTTCAAAGCTCAAAATGCTCTGTTCCAACTTGTGATGTCATATAGCAGTAGTTTTACCTTAAATTCAGAAGAGATTACAGATGCACCATAGAGAGCATCCTCACCAGCTGCATCACTGTGTGGTATGGCACCTGCACCGTGTCCTGCCAGAAAAAGCTACACCGAGTAGTGAGAGCAGCTGAGAGAATCGTGGGTGTCTCTCTCTCCTCCCTGCAGGACATCTACCTCACCCGCCTCACCCGCAAAGCCCTCTGGGTGATCCCACCCACCCATCCAACTGCCTCTTCAATCTGCTGCCATCAGGAAGGAGACGGAGGAGCCTCAGGGCCAAGACCAGCAGACTGAAAGACAGCTTCATCCACCAAAATGTCAGGATGCTGAACTCTCACCCTGCCCTGCCTCCCCCAATCACACTGCTGCTTAAATGACACTTAGGCTGCTGCTTAAATGACACTTGGACTGCATCCACATGACAACGCTCCTGGATTTTTTTTTTAAATGCAGTTTGAAAAAAAAAATGCATCCACACATGTGTCGGATCAGTAAATATTCGCGTCCAGACGAAAATGGAGCACTGAGTGAAAATGATGTAATACATACGCCACACCGATATGTGGCGCTGTAAACAGGAAACAGCCAGAGCCACCAGAAATGCAACACTACAAAGAGCGCATGCACATAAAGTCCTTTCTCTTCTGCGTCACGTGATGATGATGGCATCGCCACATCTACGTAAACCCACCTGCAGCCAAGCCTGAGTCAGTGCTAGTGCAGCTTCTGCAGCTCAGGGAGGGAATTCTGGAGGCTCTGGCCTGACTTTTGCTTGTTTTCAGATAATATCACAACAGCAGCTAAATTTAATAAATGAAAAGTCCTTTATCTCTCATATAGTGAGAGACACAGGACTACAACAACTGACCCTTATGTAACAGATAATACTCCCTACAATTGTACAGTACTCACCCTTACTGTATGTAATAGATAACGCTACATTCTGTCAATCATCATATGTGGGGACGGTGATACGTCTTTTTATTTATTGGAGTGACAGAACTGATGACCAGCAATCTCGCAGTTGTTACAGTCGGCCTACGATTTTCTAAACAGTAAATTCATAGCACCTGGAAAATCCTTAGAATCTTTGCCACGGTCATGTCCTCCTCCCTTACGGCCACTTTGCGCCTTGAACAAAACGTAGTTGTTCATCGCACCTGTCATAACTACTCACCAACAAATACGAATACCTCCAAATACCTCCAAACAAACACCTCCAAACACCTCCAAATACCTCCAAACAAACACCTCCACACACCTCCAAATACCTACACATACCTCCAAACACCTCCAAAAACCTCCAAATACCTTGAAACACCTACAAACACCTCCAAATACCTCCAAACAAACACCTCCAAACACCTACACATACCTCCAAACACCTCCAAATACCTCCAAATACCTTGAAACACCTACCAACACCTCCAAATACCTCCAAATACCTTGAAACACCTACAAACACCTCCAAATACCTCCAAATACCTCAAAACACCTCCAAATACCTCCAAATACCTCCAAATACCCCCAAACACCTCCAAACACCTCCAAATACCTCCAAATACCTACACATACCTCCAAAAACCTCCAAATACCTACACATACCTCCAAAAACCTCCCGTCGCTTCCGGGTCATTAAGGGTGTTTTCACATATAGTCCCCTTTAAGCGAACCAAACTCAGTCCCCTAAAAGTGGACCAACAAGGAAACCAAGAGAACACAAACTCAGTTCTGTTTGTTTTCACATTGTGAAAGATGACCGAGTTCTCTTTCTGGTCCCTTAAGCTCTGATGGAACCTCAGTCCTCTTTCTGTTCACTGTAGCTTCTCTAGAGCTCTGAGACCTTCACTCCTTGGCATTCTCTGTGACGGCCATCCCTCTTAATCATGGCCCCAGTTCAGAGAAAACCCACAAACTAGAACCGGGGTCCTATTCCATTATTCCTAGCTGCAGTATTCAGGCGACCGTGCCTGCCTTGAACACTCTAATTTTTTCAAAGTAAACGCTTCGGACCCCGTGGGACACTCAGCCAAGAGCATCGAGGGGGCGCCAAGAGCCAGGGGCTGGGACAGACGGGGGCCCGCCTCACGGCGGACCGTCAGCTCGGACCCGAGATCCAACTACGAGCTTTTTAACTGCAGCAACTTTAATATACGCTATTGGAGCTGGAATTACCGCGGCTGCTGGCACCAGACTTGCCCTCGTCACTACCTCCCCGTGTCGGTGTCTACGGGAAGCTTAGAAGGTAATAAAACTGCACAAAAGGCGAAGTGAACCCGGAGTGTTATGTGTACACACTGCGCAGGTTAGGCGAACCGTACCGCGGACCTTTTAGCGAACCGTACTGAGACCACCTCCCGAGATGGTCTCAGTTCGGTTCGTTTTAAAGGGGTCTGAGTGCGCTTAGAGTGTTCACATATAAACCTATAATGCTCAGTTAGCGATCTGAGTTTGCTTTAAACGCTGAAAGGGACCGAGTGTGAAAACACCCTAAGAAAGTCCTTTAGGCAAAATCAGGAATGGAATTTTTTCTGAATTCCAAATGACCATTTTTCTAGAGCACCTAAAGTCAAATGAAGAGCCATTTCCTATTTGTTATATGTTTTTTATATTTTAAGAAGAACAACTCTCATTTTCTATGTATTGATTTTAAATTTAAAAAAAAAAAATACAGGCCCTTTTCAGTTTTTTTTTTTTTTTTTTTTTTCCAAAACGGAAATCAGATGGCTGCGATGTACACGGACCGTAAAGAACATACAGTTCCTTTAAGTCAAATATATTTACTGTGGGGATCAAATCTTACATTTATTGTCTATTTTGAGCTTTGGGAAAAACTTGTGCTTCTGAAATCTAAAACTCTGAAGTGTGTGCAGACCCTGGCAGTGACAGGTCTGTGGGCTGGCTCTGCATAACGGAAGACTGCAGCTTTAAAAAGGCTAAAGTTCCTCATGTCTGTGTCCACTGGTCCAAGTCTCTCACAAACATGCATAAACCATGAGCTTGCCAGTTCTGTCCTCACCCTGTGCTTTTCTCTGCTCCAAACATACACTTTACAGTCCAGACCCCGCGCACTGAAGCACCTCCACTCCACAGACCCACCGCAGCAGACGGGGCATCAGGGAATTACCAGAAACATCATGAAGGACGACTGTGAGGTTCCCTGTCCACAGATCTGACCTGTCACACGGCCTGGTTTGGTCTCCATGAAGATAGAAAGGTTTACTGTGCAACATTCCGGGCAAAGCAATAACATCTCCACGGAGAAAGCTTTTGACAGACCCTCCACCAGGAAAGTCACACAATGCACTTTTAAACATTTTCTGATACTAGGGTGGAAGAGTTTTGTTACGTTCATGTAACTCCGCCCCCAATCAGGACAGTCCTGTCTGATGTCACATAGTACTTGAAATTATAGTGGCCAAAGGAGGCAGCACTTAGTTTTAGACCAGGGCTGTCCAAACGCTTATCATCAAGGGCCACATATCTAAATACAGACGAAGCAGAGGGCCGATCAAGGGCCATGGACTGGTGCTCTGGACACTCAATAATAGAAATATCTGCATGTTTAACACGTTAGAATGAGCTTCAGTCCTTTATTCATGTTGAGATCCTCAAAACCACACAATAAACAATAAATATTGTCTTATCAAAGTAGATTTTCAAAAAACTTGCAGTTAAAGTTCTGCTCAAGGTAATTTGGGCTAATTCATCTGGAAGTCGGAGGGCCAAAAGTTTGTCTGAGGGCCACATGCCTGTTTTAGACTCTTTAAAAACAAAGCTCCAAATATGTGTAGAATCCCTCAGTTGTCCAGGTAGAATCCCCGGCAAAAGGCGAAAATCAATTTGTCAACTGGACAAAAGTTTATTTGGTCGAACACGTTTCTCAGCTCATCCAAGCTGCTTCTTCAGTTCTGGTCAGATGCTGGTGGACGCTGTCTATATCTGCCTGAAGAGGGCGCTAACTACAGTGAAATTATTATGAAACTACCTCACCTATTTGTTAGATACAGGCAGTGTCCACTAACCTGGGAAATCCCAGGCTGTTTTCGTTCGTTCCGATTCGAAAGACAGCCTGGCAACTAGGCTAAGCGAGCTCTCCTGATTTTGGGAGCCAATCAGAGTGCGGGGAGGGGTGGAAAGACGGTCACGCGTACTACTCGACAAACGGAAGCTTGTATTTTGAACTGACAACTGACATGATTGGCTATGGGCTACGTATACGCCAAATGATAGACATTCGTAACGCCCAATAAACGGCCGTTGGCGATCGTAAACCACGCCTCCGCTACGAGATATTCAGTAGGTGCTCCCAGACCATATATCACTTGTGATATGGTCTGGTGTAAACCAGGCAAAGTGTCCACCAGCATCTGACCAGAACTGAAGAAGCAGCTTGGATGAGCTGAGAAACATATTCGACCAAATAAACTTTGTCCAGTTGACAATTTTAATGTCTTCTTTTGTCAAAGCTCCACATGTATAACCCTGCACACTGAGATGGATTCTCATGATATTTGTGCTGGCTCGATAGGGCCTGACAGATGGAGCGCAACCAATCACATCGCAGCATTGGGGTTTGGGCAGTCAGGTGAAGCACCCAAACCAAAACAAGCATGGCCACGCTGACAGACATACTTTAGCCTATTTTTAGCATCAATACTACAGGAGTGTTCAGTTTGTGAAAAACGTGCAGAGGGAAGAGTTTTGTGCATTTGTGAACAGGGGAAATGTTTGTGCTTTTCTCTCAACTGGATTTAACGAACGTCAGATTTTTCAGCTTGACGCTTTGACAAACTCAGCTCAGATTGAGGTTAGAAAATGTACCTGGGTCATTCCAGAATTGGAGGACATTTTGGCTATAAAATTCTTGAAAAATAAACCTTCACTTTTCTGATTTTCTACTACATATTCATCAATAATAGGTAATAAACTATCAAATGCTTGATGAGCTCAGCTTACGGATCAATGGTACAATTTTTATTACATGATTTCTTTGGTTTATTTATTTATTTCCTCTAATCACAGTAACAGGGTTGCAGGTAACAGGGTTGCAAATCCACACTAATGTTCACTTTATCTCAGGAGTAGAAGCTGTTTAGCTGTTACTGCTAATCAAGAGGAAAAACTTATTTATGCAAATAAGTAAAGGAAAAATAATAATAATTGTCTTATTCTGATCATTTGCGTAACAGGGTTGCATGAGGCAGAGTGAGACATTCAGTCAAGGCTAACGATGTTATAAAAATATGAAAAATAGAAGAGACACACAAACCTTTGCTCTGCCCATTCTTTTGGAAAACTGTTTGATGATGTAAAGTCCAGGGGATCACTGTTGATTGATTGATTGATTAATTGATTGATCATGTGGTTCTGCTTTCTTCTTCTTCTACCAGGCTAAAAAAGTTATGTTAACAGGGTTGGTGCAGGTTGTAGGACACATGTTCCATGAATAATAATTATTATTTGAAATATTATGTCAAAACAAATGTTCCACAGTTACAAGAGATGGAAATGAAACAAATAATACAAAAAACAAGAAATTTCAATTTAATATTAATTGGTTTATTTGAGATTCAGTTTGGTCATTAGAGGGGTGGGACAAGAGGAAAATGGCATTTTGGGGGTACTCCAGATTTATTTGGTATTTTAAAAACTATTTTCAAGCATTCTTTTCTCTTAGTTTTTTAGATTTGGTCTCAGGACAAGTAAATTCACTCAGAAACTGTATGTTTTAGTATTTTCTATGTGGGTTATTTAAAGGAAAAGTAATGTTTTTTTTACAGTTTGAGCCTTGTTTCGGTAATAAAACAAGTTGTTTTACTCACCCATAGCACTTTGGTGTCATTTGGAGCATTTCCAGAGATGTTTTAGATTTTCGTTAGCCTAGCGTGACTTCTAGCCATAGCTCGGGGCATATAATATATTCGCCGAGCATGTAATATATGCCCCGTGCGGGCTCCAAATAACACAAACTTTAACACTTTTTGAATCATAGAAGCTCGATGTCTTAGTCTACGCTTTCATTTGAGTCAAAAGTGACCTGTCATCTGAGATTTATCCATAGTTTACAGCTTTGCGTTTCATCTTTGGGTCCCGGGAGCTGAGAGCACACTCCGCACATGCGCACTGGCGTCCTCATGTACTCGAAACTATGGCTAAATCTCGGATTACAGGCCACTATGGACCAAACGAAATCGTAGACTAAGACATCGAGCTTCTATGATTTGAAAAGTGCTAAAGTTTGTGTTATTTGGAGACCGCAAACATATGCCCCGAGAACTCACGTTATGGAGATCGCAAATCTAAAACATCTCCGGAAGTGCTCCATATGACACCAAAGTGCTATGGGTGAGTAAAACAACTTGTTTTATTACCGAAATAAGGTTCAGATTATAAAAAACGTTACTTTTCCTTTAATATTTGATGGGTGGGACGTAAAATGTCCACCAATTCTGGAATGACCCATCTAGTTTGCACCAAAATTGCTAAAATAAAAAGGATAGGAACAATGCAAGAAGTTGATTTCGTGTTTATTTCCCCTTCAGGCTTAGTGTGCTGCATTTTCCTTAGTTCGTTTACCTGCTAAGGGTAAGGAGTCCAAAATTAATAACAAACCTGTCCTGCATAATACGGGGCCAATAGTGAATCCCTCATTAAATCATGTGTTCCCATGTTGGCGTCCCAAGGTGCATTTACTCCGGTTTAGTCTGTATTTAGTCTGTGTTTAGCTGCTCTTCCTCCTCCACGTCGGACCAGCTTGTGCTAATGAGCAGCTCAGTGGCCTCTCGGCGTTCGCCCGTCTCCTCCGCCCGACGCCGCTGTTTACGCCGCATATGTCTCTCGCCCTGATGCGCCGTCATGGGACGCTCTCTCGCTCGGAAACGCAGCCAGCTGTCCGTGTATCGCTAAACTCCCCAAGTCCTCGCCGAGCTTTGCATACTTTTATTTTATTTATTTGATTCGTTGAGCGTCTGCAGTAGAATCGCGAGGATGGGTCTAATGAGTGTGATTTTTACGGTTGTGGCATTAGCGACAGATGAAGCGCTGATTAGTAAATAAAAGGCCGAGAGAGACGCCGGTGGGAATACTGCGGAGGGTTTGTTTGTCACGATCACAACGCCAACTGTTCGGAGTCATTTAAAACAACAAGGTGGGTACTGTTAGAAGTTACAGATGGAGAGGAGTCGTCAAATGAACATCGTGAACATCATCTGTACACATTCTATTACCATTTATCTGAAACAAAATGGCTGCTGGCAGTTAGAGGTTTTCCGTCTCATGAGTAGAGATGGGAATTGATAAGATTTTTACGATTCCGATTCCATTATTGATACTGCTTAACGATTCGATTCTTTATCGATTCTCTTATCGATTCTAATTTGGAGAAAAAAGGAGAACAAACTGTTTGATTAGCACCAAGATTAGCACTAGTCCTGGTTTAGTCCTGGTTTAGTCCTGGTTTAGTCCTGGTCTAGTCCTGGTCTAGTTCTGGTCTAGTCCTGGTCTAGTCCTGGTTTAGTCCTGGTCTAGTCCTGGTTTAGTCCTGGTCTAGTCCTGGTCTAGTTCTGGTTTAGTCCTGGTCTACTCCTGGTTTAGTCCTGGTTTAGTCCTGGTCTAGTCCTTGTCTAGTCCTGGTTTAGTCCTGTTCTAGTCCTGGTCTAGTCCAGGTTTAGTCCTGGTCTAGTCCTGGTCTAGTCCTCGTCTAGTTCTGGTTTAGTCCTGGTCTAGTCCTGGTTTAGTCCTGGTCTAGTCCTGGTTTAGTCCCGGTCTAGTCCTGGTCTAGCTTGGTCTAGTCCAGGTTTAGTCCTGGTCTAGTCCTTGTCTAGTCCTGGTTTAGTCCTGTTCTAGTCCTGGTCTAGTCCAGGTTTAGTCCTGGTCTAGTCCTGGTTTAGTCCCGGTCTAGTCCTGGTCTAGCTTGGTCTAGTCCAGGTTTAGTCCTGGTCTAGTCCTGGTCTAGTCCTGGTTTAGTCCTGGTCTAGTCCTGGTTTAGTCCCGGTCTAGTCCTAGTCTAGCTTGGTCTAGTCCAGGTTTAGTCCTGGTCTAGCTTGGTCTAGTCCAGGTTTAGTCCTGGTCTAGTCCTTGTCTAGTCCTGGTTTAGTCCTGTTCTAGTCCTGATCTAGTCCAGGTTTAGTCCTGGTCTAGTCCAGGTCTAGTCCTGGTTTAGTCCAGGTCTAGTCCCGGTTTAGTCCTGGTGTAGTCCTTTTCTAGTCCTGGTCTAGTCCTGCTTTAGTCCTGTTTTAGTCCTGTTTTAGTCCTGGTTTAGTCCCGGTTTAGTCCTGGTTTAGTCCCGGTTTAGTCCTGGTTTAGTCCCAGTTTAGTCCTGGTTTAGTCCCGGTCTAGTCCTGGTTTAGTCCTGGTTTAGTCCCGGTTTAGTCCTGGTTTAGTCCTGGTTTAGTCCAGGTTTAGTCCCGGTTTAGTCCCGGTTTAGTCCTGGTTTAGTCCCGGTCTAGTCCTGGTTTAGTCCCGGTTTAGTCCTGGTTTAGTCCTGGTTTAGTCCTGGTTTAGTCCCGGTTTAGTCCCGGTTTAGTCCTGGTTTAGTCCCGGTCTAGTCCTGGTTTAGTCACGGTCTAGTCCTGGTTTAGTCCTGGTTTAGTCCCGGTTTAGTCCTGGTTTAGTGCACAGGTTAATGTTGACACAAGCCGCTGCTTTCACCTAATATCTCCATTTGATGCAGAAATAATCTGATAATAATGTGACTCACCTCGTGTCGCTCTGTTGTCAGAGAATTCGTGTGTCTCCACGTGTATTCACGTATTCCCTTATATCCTCAGACTTTCTGCTGCTAAGTATCCGACTGCACTTTGTACACGAGAAACGGAGAAACAGACCTGTCCCGAACCTGTCCCGAACGTCTCCCGAACGTGTCATGTGTCCAAGTGGAAGTTAAAAGTCCATTTTCACAAACGTTCTTCTCGTCATGCAAAAATAGTTTATAAACTCCGTATCAGTGAAGCGGCGAAGTATCAATCCCACCACTTTTGTGCGTAATTCGTGCTGGCTGGAATCGATAAGAGAATCGTTAGATAAACTGCTAATCGATTCTGTGGAATTGAAACACATGGAACTGGTTCTCAACAGGAACCATTTCTCGATTCCCATCCCTAGACATGAGTTCCTGTTATGGACGCCTTTTGTGGGATTTGACCAGTGGAATTTTTATTTCTTCGGCTGGAATGTTCCACAGTACGGTATTAAACCTTTCTATCATCACGGAGACCAAACCAGACCAAGTTACAGGTCAGATCTGTGGAGAGGCGACTGCTCACAGTCAAAATGAGAGTTTTTTAGGTAATTTTGAGCTCTGTAGTAAAACCACCTGTAATTTAATAAAAGTAGAGCTGTTAAATAACACACAGCTCTGGAAAAATAAGAGACCACTGCAAAATTATTAGTTTTTCTGATTTTACTACTTCTGTTTGGGCAAAAGGAACATTTTTGTTTGAGTCTATAAACTACTGACAACATTTCCCCCAAATTCCAAATATAAATATTATAATTTAGAGCATTTATTTGCAGAAAATAACAAATGGTCAAAATAACAACAAAAATACATGTTTTCAGACAAAATCTGTCCTTTTTTGCTTTAGCTGAAAAATATTATTGTGAATTTGAGATACAAGAATTAAATGAAAATCCAAACCAAAGAGGAGACAGGCTCACCACTCTGACGAGAAAATTAACTCTTGTGAGCTTTAAATTTACAGCTCTGGAAAAAAATAAGAGACCACTGCAAAATGATCAGTTTTTCTGATTTTACTACTTACAGGTTTGTGTTTGGGCAAAAGGAACATTTTTGTTTGAGTCTATAAACTACTGACAACATTTCCCCCAAATTCCAAATAAAAATATCGTTTATGTAACTAAACCAGGACTAGAAGTGGACTAAACCAGAACTAGACCAGGACTACACCAGGACTAAACCAGGACTAAACCAGGACTAGAAATGGACTAATAAAATGTATTATTATTATTAAACCAGAACTAGACCAGGACTACACCAGGACTAAACCAGAACTAAACCAGAACTAGACCAGGACTAAACCAGGACTAAACCAGAACTAAACCAGGACTAGACCAGGACTAAACCAGGACTAAACCAGGACTAGAAGTGGACTAAATCAGGACCAAGTCTATACAGCGATGACTAAACCAGGACTAAGGAGTCTATAAACTACTGACAACATTTCCCCCAAATTCCAAATAAAAATATTATCGTTTAGAGCATTTATTTGCAGAAAATGACAAATGGTCAAAATAACAAAAAAGATCCATGTTTTCAGACCTCAAACAATGCAAAGAAACAAGATCAAATTCATTTTAAAACAACATAATACTAATGTTTACACTTAAGAAGAGTTCACAAATCAATATTTGGTGCAATAACCCTTATTTTTAATCACAGCTTTCATGCGTCTTGGCATGCTCTCCACAAGTCTTTCACATTGTTCTTGGGTCCTAGTTTAGACCTGGTTTAGTCTTGGTTCAGACCTGGTTTAGTCCTAGTTTAGACCTGGTTTAGTCTTGGTTCAGACCTGGTTTAGTCCTAGTTTAGACCTGGTTTAGTCCTAATTTAGACCTGGTTTAGTCTTGGTTCAGACCTGGTTTAGTCCCAGTCTTTCACATTGTTCTTGGGTGACTTTATTCCACTCCTGGTGCAAGAACTGAAGTAGCTCAGCTTTGTGTTTGTGTTGGAATTCAACAGACGCTGGAATGGAATGGCTGTAATACATGTAGAGATGCTGATTTCAGAACAAAAATGCAGTGCTCTCTTATTTTCTTCCAGAGCTGTACTGTGGAACATTCCGGGCAGAACAATGACATTATCCATAGAAACAAGGAGGTGATGGACCACCAACCATAAAGTTACGTAGTGCACCTTTAGAAGAAGACATACTGTGCTTTTGTCTGCTATAGTTGTAATTGGATCATTGTGTTATAATTCATTTTGAATCGCAAATTCATCTAAAACAATTAAAATAAGTCCACTGAATTCTGTTAGAAAACTGCGGTGCCCAATGATCTGCGTATAGTTGTGGTGCACTCTATATCTTGTTTACTTTCTCCAGGTCTAGTTCTAGTGTAGTCCTTGAAACACTAAAGATCCCATGACATGGTACTTCTTGATGCCTTTATATGGCGCCTTAATGGTTCCCTAATACTGTAAATGAATCCTTCTCCAAAATCAAGCCTCAGTGCATGAGAGAGCCTCATGGAGATGGTCCTATTCAGAAATATGTCTCTGAAACGCTTTATTCTCGGCGTTGTTGCTTGAATGCAAATGAAGAGGACAGAAACGGGCCAGTGCAGCGGGCCAAATACGCCGCTGTTTCCTGGTTTAGCGGTGCGATGTGCGCTGTCACCTACAAGATAGGAGGTGCGTCCCGAGAAAATAAACACTCTCATACAAATTTCCACAGAAAATACAATTAAACCACTGCTGTTTCAGAGGTTTGGAGGCTCGGATAAAGGACATCCGAGCCTGGAAACACTCTCACGTGTCTCCAGGCAAAAAACAAACAAACAAAAAAACGAATCTCGTATCTCATAGCTCGTTTGCGGTCCAAATGATTTCCGTGATTTCCAGAGACGGTGGGTGGACATCCAGACGGGAGGGTGAAAACCTTTCCCGAGTGTGACATCAGAAAACTCCCTTGTCCAAAATCGCCTGTTTGGGCTGTCTTTTTTTCAAACGTGGAAAAGGATCGAAATTGCTCAGCTTACACATTTCGCAACTTTTAGCCATGGGGAGGGGGCTAAACAGGGCAGGGGAGCTCACATTAACGTTCAAAAACCTCAGAAAGTGAAGACTTCATGCCATGGGACCTTTAAAGGTCTTGTACAACTCCAGGTATAGAAAAACCAAGATGTGGCTGTTTGCTTCAAGTTTTCCAGTCGGTGAGAACAGTTAAAAGGTGCTCTTGGAAAAATGATCAGACCTTTGGACATAAAGAAATCCAGGCACTCCATAAAAGTAAAAAATGCATGAGAAAAAGTAGTTAAAGGCCTTTATTTAAATGGTGTGACATTTAAGAAAACCCACCAATGAGACTCCAACTCCAGGACCGTGTAGTCTTTTGTGCAATTTTATCATCACAATTAAGTGTCAAAATAAAGCTTTGTGTGTACTTTTTAGGCCAAAACACAACAACGGTCAACGCCGGAGATCGCCAATACGCTAAGAGTGTATATTGACCCATGTCTATCGATTAGTATCTGATTTTCGATACTTCTGACAGCCCCACTGTGCCTTGTTGCAGTGGTGGAGTACAGTATTTGCATATGAATCCAGCTCGGAGTCATTTAACGTCCCCGCTCGTCTCCACGGTGATTACAGCCCCTCTCTCTCCTCCTCGCCGAGCGTTCATTTGCTCCTCTTCACACCCCGGTAGATAAGAGATTCATTTAAAAAGCCATCCATCTCCAAACCAAAGACTCCTGCACGCTCAGAATCAGGTGGAAGTGAAAGCGGTGAGATTACCTGAGGGGCTCTTTCAGTAACTTTATACTTACGTTCGCCGCCCCTACAGATCGAGTTGTGTTGAGGTGAAAGCAATGTTCTATATCTTTATTGAAACGTCTGAAGATACTTACAGTGACATTGCGCTGGGGGTGTTCTACATGTTTCTCCATTTGGCGGAATGTTCAGCAGCAATGTTCAGATTTCAAAAAATATATATATATACAATGGGTTTAAACAGGATTTTACATTCAACGCAATATTGATCTAAAACAATTTAAGTGGCGTTAACCTCCTGGGACCCGAAGAAAAAAAGTGTATCTAAATTTTTTTATTTTTTTTTTAATTATTTTTTTTTTATTTGGAGGTAAATAAACGCCTTAGCATTTACATTTTGTTAATTTTATTTTTATTCATAATGTTGTAACATTTCCTTTGTAATGGACTGTAATGGTGTTAAACCCATGTCAAGTTAGCAACTTAACAAAAACATTTTTTCGGTTGGTTCTACAGTCGCCTCAAAACGTTTTTAGACTCCCTTTTAATTTCTTATTTATTTATTTATTTATATTTTGTATGTATTATTTATTTATTTACATATTTATGTATTTTATTTATATTTTTATTATTTATTTAAATTTTTTATGTATTATTATTTTTATGTATTATTATTATTATTATTATTATTATTATTATTATACATTTATTTATTTATTTATTAATTATTATTTTTTTATGTTTTATGTTTATTTTTTATGTATTTATTTACTTATTTATGTATTTTATTTGTATTATATATATATATATATATATATATATATATATATATATATTTTTTTTTAATGTTCTATTTTTATTTTTTATGTATCATTTACTTATTTATGTATTTTATTTGTATATTTTATTATTATTATTATTATTAATGAATTTATTTATTTATTTATTTATTTATTTATTTAATTATTCTTTTTTTTACCATAGTGCAGCCACAAACTAGAGTCTATCTCAAAACTTAAAAGATGTCCACTATAAAGGACACAAATGAATGGGGGGGTCTCAGGAGGATAATTTTATGATCAACTTCGATTCAGGAGCCGGACCACGCCTCAACCTCCTCGCCGGCGAACCACATCTCATCTCGACCACGCCTTCAGTTACCCAGAAACCCTATTTACAGCGACAACACCGTCCATGTCAGCTCTGCCCGTGCTTCTCGTCCATCCTGAAAATTTAGTTTTTGTATGTCTAATGTGGCCTTTCCACGATAATTTACTGTCTATTATAACTCCCAGGAATTTATTCTCATTTACATTTTCAATTTGCACACCGTCAATCAGAATCGCTAACTCTGTGTTAATCTTGTGATTGCCAAACATCATTGCCTTGGTCTTATTCAATTTTAATGACAATTTATTAATATCCATCCACTTTTTTTTTTTTTTTGTTTAGCACCTCATTTAGAGTACTTATGAGTTCATTATAATTGTGACTACTGTAAAATATGCTGGTGTCATCTGCAAAGAGTTTAAGTTTTAGTGACTGAGATACAGTAAATATATCATTTATGTATATATTGAACATTTTTGGTCCCAAAACAGACCCCTGTGGGACACCACAAGCAATGTCAAGGTTTTTCGATGTACTGTATACTGATGGAGAACATCTGAACATATTGCACCGTTTCTGTAAGAACTTCTTCAACCAGTTCCCAGCTACCCCTCTAGTACCATATTGTTCGGGTTTATGTAGTAATATTGAGTGATTGATAGTATCAAAGGCTTTCTTAAAGGGATGTTTTGTTTTTTTAAATGTGAATCTGTATGGCGTCCACTTCAGCAGTGTCGTGCATTAACACTGACTTACCCCTGACAGTGTCCTCTGAGCCGAGTTCTGCCCCGGTTCTGGCGCTGACGAAAGTAGGTCCGGCAAGCTCGCGGGGACAGTTAATAAAGTTTGTTTTTCTTCTCAAAACAATATTTGTCCAAAAAGTGATATATTTGCATCACAAAACAGTTGCACACGATAAAATCGCTTGGTGCTATTTTCTCTGGAGTTGTATCACTGCGCGCCTGCTATTATTATTAGCCTGTTCACTTGTAAACATCGCCACTTACAAGTGAGTATGGGGGTTCTTCTGGCTCCATCAACTCTGGCTCCAGTTGACTTTACATTGAAAAACTGTCCCACCTCTCTGTAACTGCTGCTGTGAGCCTCGTCGTTTTGGTCTTAAAATGTTCGTATTGACATTGTTTTTGAATAATCAATCACAAGTTAAGTACTGTGCTGTGGGCGGGGATAGGTGGTAGGGGGATTTTTTTTTTTTATTCCTTTTTATTCTTTTTATTTTAAAGGGACAGTGCATATTCATGAACATAAACTTGTAAATACGTTGTGCGTCTATAAGGTGTTGTGCGTCTAAAATGTTGTGCGTCTAAGGTGTCGTGCGTCTATAAGGTGTTGTGCGTCTATAAGGTGTTGTGCGTCTAAAATGTTGTGCATCTATAAGGTGTTGTGCGTCTATAAGGTGTTGTGCGTCTATAAGGTGTTGTGCGTCTAAAATGTTGTGCATCTATAAGGTGTTGTGCGTCTATAAGGTGTTGTGTTGTGCGTTTATAAGGTGTTGTGCGTCTATAAGGTGTTGTGCGTCTATAAGGTGTTGTGTTGTGCGTTTATAAGGTGTTGTGTGTCTATAAGGTGTTGTGCGTCTATAAGGTGTTGTGCGTCTATAAGGTGTTGTGCGTCTATAAGGCATTGTGCGTCTATAAGGAGATGTGAATCTATAAGGCATTGTGCATCTAAGGTGTTGTGTGTCTATAAGGTGTTGTGTGTCTATAAGGTGTTGTGCGTCTATAAGGTGTTGTGCGTCTATAAGGTGTTGTGTGTCTATAAGGTGTTGTGTGTCTATAAGGTGTTGTGCATCTATAAGGTGTTGTACATCTAAGGTGTCATGCGTCTATAAGGTGTTTTGTGTCTATAAGGTGTTGTGTGTCTATAAAGTGTTGTGCGTCTATAAGGTGTTGTGCGTCTATAAGGTGTTGTGTGTCTATAAGGTGTTGTGTGTCTATAAAGTGTTGTGCGTTTATAAGGAGTTGTGCATCTATAAGGAGTTGTGTGTCTATAAGGTGTTGTGTGTCTATAAGATGTTGTGTGTTTATAAGCTGTTGTGTGTCTATAAGGTGTTTTGTGTTTATAAGGTGTTGTGTGTCTGTAAGGTGTTGTGTGTCTATAAGATGTTGTGTGTTTATAAGGTGTTTTGTGTTTATAAGGTCTTGTGTGTCTATAAGGTGTTTTGTGTCTATAAGGTGTTGCGCGTCTATAAGGTGTTGTGTGTCTATAAGGTGTTGTGTGTCTATAAGGTGTTGTGTGTCTAAAAGGTGTTTTGTGTCTATAAGGGGTTGCGTGTCTATAAGGTGTTGTGTGTCTATAAGGTGTTGTGTGTCTATAAGGTGTTGTGTGTCTATAAGGTGTTGTGTGTCTATAAGGTGTTGTGTGTCTATAAGGTGTTGTGTGTCTATAAGGTGTTGTGTGTCTATAAGGTGTTGTGTGTCTATAAGGTGTTTTGTGTCTATAAGGTGTTGCGCGTCTATAAGGTGTTGCGCGTCTATAAGGTGTTGCGCGTCTATAAGGTGTTGTGCATCTAAGGCGTCGTGCGTCTAAGGTGTTGTGTGTTTATAAGGTGTTGTGCATCTATACAGTGTTGTGCGTTTATAAGGTGTTAGGTGTTTATAAGGTGTTGTGTGTTTATAAGGTGTTGTGTGTTTATAAGGTGTTGTGTGTTTATAAGGTGTTGTGCGTCTCTTGTTGCTGAATTTGGGCAAAATGAACTCGTCCAACGGTGGTGGAGCGAGTTCATTTCAGACGTTATACACCGAGCAGGCTACTCATCAGACTTCATACTACTCATGCCTCAAATGACAAAAAAAAATCTATGAAATACTCAAGCATACATCATTATAAATACAATTCTGAGTAAGTTCAAGATGTTAAAAAAAATGTTATAGCAGACCTGACTTCTCTGCGCTTTTATCCATGTTATAGTTGTTTCCTTCTCATTGAAATTCTCATCGCTCCCGTCCACCTTTACTCCACTTTACTTTGTTCTCCAATTTTCGTTAAGGTCCTATATTACGCCAAATTGACTCTTGTGAGCTTTAAGTCCTGTTATAATGTTGTTAGCTCCTCAAAAACAGACCTGGAGTTGTGTTTTGTTTCATTCACATGTTTGAGTAACTATTTATCAGTCTGTCCACATCTCCAAAGCTCAAAACGTTCTGGTTGAGGGTCCGGCACCTGTTTTTTTTTTTTTTTTTTCTACGGATACGTCATTGCTCTGCCTGGAATGTTCCACAGTATGACAATAAACAGCTCTACCTTACATTTATTCAATTACAGGTGGTTTTATAGGGCAAAAATAACTAGGAAAAACAGGCATTCTGACTGTGAGCGGGGTCGCCTCTCCACAGATCTGACCTGTAACTTGGTCTGGTTTGGTCTCCATGGAGATAGAAAGGTTCAGTCCCATACTATGATTCCAGACGAAGCAATAACATCTCCATGGAGAAAAGCGTTTGACATAGAAGTCATTTTCAAAATTAAAATGTCAAAATTATGACGGTTATACTGCTTATGGATCATAGATTATAATTATAGAGCAGACACAAGCACAAAAGTTTAATTTACATAAAATTTTTTTTACTTTAAGCAGAGTTTAGGCAGAGTGAAAGCCATGAGATACGGAACCCGACAGAGGCCATGTTCGTAATGATTATTTTCCACTTTAATAATGAGAAAATTAACTCGAGATCTCGAAAAAACGACACAATTAATTTGTGATCTTGAGAAAACAAAACTGTTACTTCGAGATCTCGAGAAAACCAAAAATTATTCCATCACATAACATGAAACATTCTGGATGTTGTAGTTCTAACATATCGCCACTAGATGTCACTGTGAAGAGAGTTTCGAACTGTGTTTCAGTTCCGGCACAACCGCTACAACTGCTTCGGTGTTTCATGAAGCCTCACTTTGCCCATCCCTAGTATCTCCGTCGGTAAAGACGAAGCCGGGCCAGTCTTCTGCGGAGGTGCCGCGGACTAATATTGAAATTATCCCGAATTAAAAGACGTAATGCAATCTCCCCCTGTGTCAACCCCTGATTAATATATTGCCTTATCAGCTGATCGATTATAATTCCAGACATTCTAATGACCTAAAACGCGTCTATTCAGAATGAGAAATAGCCCCAAAGTCAGCCTCATGTCACAACATGGTGGTAGACGTTTCAGTTGTTTTCTCGAGATCACGGAATAATTGTTTTGTTTTTTCGAGATCTCAAAATGATTGTTTCGTTTTCTCGAGATCGCGAAATAACTGTTTTGTTTTCTCGAGATTACGGAATAATTGTTTCGTTTTCTCAAGATCTCAAAATAATTGTTTTGTTTTCTTGAGATCACTGAATAACTGTTTTGTTTTCTCGAGATAACGGAATAACTATGTTTTCTCGAGATCACGGAATAATTGTTTCATTTTCTCAAGATCTTGAAATAACTCTTTTGTTTTCTCGAGATCTCGAAATAACTGTTTTGTTTTCTCAAGATCACTGAATAACTTTTGTTTTCTCGAGACCTTGAAATAACTGTTTTGTTTTCTCGAGATAACGGAATAACTATTATGTTTTCTCGAGATCACGGAATAATTGTTTCATTTTCTCAAGATCTTGAAATAACTGTTTTGTTTTCTCAAGATCACTGAATAACTGTTTTGTTTTCTCGAGATCACGGAATAATTGTTTCGTTTTCTCGAGACCTCGAAATAACTGTTTTTTTAATCTCGAGATCTCACAAGGAGAAAACAATCCCGCACTCCGTCTTACTTGCAAAATGAAAAAGTTTATTAAGACATGCAACGTTTCGGCCCTAGGCCTTCATCAGGCAAAATCAATTAATAATTAATCTCGAGATCTCGAAATAACTTGTTTTCTCAAGATCTCGAAATAACTTTTTTTTTTCTCGAGATTACGAAATAACTATTTCATTTTCTCGAGATCTCGAAATAATTGTTTCGTTTTCTCGAGATCTCAATAACAAGGAAGAAAAAAATTTTGCTCATGAATATGGCCTCTGTCGACTTCCGTAATGCGACGAGGCTGGACTGTGCTGAAACAGTGTTCATGCTCATGGATCGATACTTCGTATAAAAAAATAAAATATGAAAAGCACTCTTCTTCTTGAGTTAAAATCCTGTACTAACCAGCCAAAGTCCTCATGTCAAAACTCTCATAAGATTTCCCATATTTAGTCCTGTTTCGTGCGGTGACTCCAGTGTCTTTGGCTCTGTGGTGTGTGCGGAGAGAGACGCTCAGTAGGATCCCGGTGCAGATGACAGCGGGGCATGCTGGGAGATTTTCCGCCCGCATGGCTCCATTTTCTGGTTAGCGCTGTTGTAAAATTGAGTGTATTTGGGCGTAAAGACGGTGAACACGAGAGAATGAAGGCGGAATGGAAGGGCTCAGAGTGTTCTCCGGAGAGTTGAGGGCCAAAAAAGATCGATTTACGAGCAGAGAGACGGCGAGGGCAGCTTTGTACAGGATCCTGCGAGAAACTCAAGTGTTAGAGGAGAGGGCAGAAGGGCGGGGTTACAAAAGAATCTACTCTCATCTCTAATCTACTCATGAATGGAGGTAGATGAGGTAAAATTGATTTAAAGACACTACAGGCAAGACTATTTTGTGACTTTTGAGACATATTGGCACAGAATTGCAGTTTAATATGTAAATGTGAAAACTTCCCCAATTTATTAGACTAAAACGTCAGAACAGGAAAGACAGGACTAAGAAAGAACTAAAACAGGACTAAAACAGGACTAAGACAGAACTAAAACAGGACTAAAACAGGACTAAAACAGGACTAAAACTGAACTAAAACAGGGCTAAACCAGGTCTAAAACAGAACTAAACCAGGACTAAAACAGGACTAAGACAGAACTAAAACAGGTTTAAAACAGGACTAAAACTGGACTAAGACAGAACTAAAACAGGACTAAAACAGGACTAAAACAGGACTAAGAAAGAACTAAAACAGGACTAAAACAGGACTAAGACAGAACTAAAACAGGACTAAAACAGGACTAAGAAAGAACTAAAACAGGACTAAAACAGGACTAAGACAGAACTAAAACAGGACTAAAACAGGACTAAGAAAGAACTAAAACAGGACTAAGACAGAACTAAAACAGGACTAAAACAGGACATAAACCAGGACTAAAACTGAACTAAAACAGGGCTAAACCAGGTCTAAAACAGAACTAAACCAGGACTAAAACAGGACTAAGACAGAACTAAAACAGGTTTAAAACAGGACTAAAACTGGACTAAGACAGAACTAAAACAGGACTAAAACAGGACTAAAACAGGACTAAGAAAGAACTAAAACAGGACTAAAACAGGACTAAGACAGAACTAAAACAGGACTAAAACAGGACTAAGAAAGAACTAAAACAGGACTAAAACAGGACTAAGAAAGAACTAAAACAGGACTAAAACAGGACTAAGACAGAACTAAAACAGGACTAAAACAGGACATAAACCAGGACTAAAACTGAACTAAAGCAGGGCTAAACCAGGTCTAAAACAGAACTAAACCAGGACTAAAACAGGACTAAGACAGAACTAAAACAGGTTTAAAACAGGACTAAAACTGGACTAAAACAGGACTAAAACAGGACTAAAACAGGTTTAAAACAGGACTAAAACTGGGCTAAAACAGGACATAAACCAGGACTAAAACAGAACTAAAACAGGGCTAAACCAGGTCTAAAACAGAACTAAACCAGGACTAAAACAGGACTAAGACAGAACTAAAACAGGTTTAAAACAGGACTAAAACTGGACTAAAACAGGACTAAAACAGGACTAAACCAGGTTTAAAACAGGACTAAAACTGGACTAAAACAGGACATAAACCAGGACTAAAACAGAACTAAAACAGGGCTAAACCAGGTCTAAAACAGAACTAAACCAGGACTAAAACAGGACTATACCAGGACTAAAACAGGACTAAAACGGGACTAAACCAGGACTAAAACAGAACTAAAACAGGACTAAACCAGGACTAAAACAAGACCAAACCTGGTCTAAAACAGATGAAAATTAAACAGATTACCACATGACATCACAAGGTGGAACAGAGTGCTTTCTTTTCGAGAGAAGAACTCAGCGTAAATCTGCAGGGTTTGTGTGTTAAACATGTGTGACTGAAACAAAACAAAAAAAACCCCACTAAGTTCAAAGTCGCTTTATTGTCAAAAACCATATGTACAGGTTTCACACACAGGATTTGAAGTTGCAGCTGTAACGGCTGCAGAACTGTTCGTCAGGCCGTATACGACAGGACACAGTGTGGAGTCAGTCGGCTTTACTCCTGTGACAGACATATAATTACTCTATTAATATGTCTTCACACATATCAGGCACCGGCGCCCCTCTGCAGACTCCGAGGGGGAGCTTACGTACATACTGGGCGTGTTATTACCATGTCACACAGGGTGTACATGTGACTCTCAACTGTATAAATCCTGTATAAACAATAAAACTATTTTAAATTTACACTGGGTGCAGTGGAGTTATAATTCGGAGAGACAAATGCACAATTTGCTGCTTAAAGGGATATGCCACCCCCAGGTCAAACTTGGGCATCTCCCCACAGTCCAGAGACTAAAATAAGTGATGGAAAGCGTTTTCCTGGTCACCCAGCCATTGTCCGAGTCTGTCAGCACTGACCGCCGCTCGCAGCTGCAGCTACTCCGCCTTAGACTGGAGTCTAACGTCGCCAGAGAAAGATTTCGGCCAAAAGGAATTAATTTGCTCGATGCGTTTCCCAATTACTTTCTGTGTAGTGCGCATTCATATCGAGTGCAAATAAATGTGCAAATCAACACGGAGAACTTGACTTGGTCATTTTGGGTGGGAACTATTTTTCAGTGCGGAAAAACAGAGCCGAAGCACACACCACACTGCGTAACAGGGGAACTCCCAACGTGGTGCGTAACAGGGATTCCCCTGTGTGCTTCGGCTCTGTTTTTCCGCACTGTAAAATAGTTCCCACCCAAAATGACCAAGTCAAGCTCTCCGTGTTGATTTGCACATTTATTTGCACTCGATATGAATGCGCACTACACAGAAAGTAATTGGGAAAAGCATTGGGCAAATTAATTCCTTTTGGCCGAAATCTTTCTCTGGTGCCGTTAGCCTCCAGTCTAACGCGGAGTAGCTGCAGCTGCGAGCGGCGGTCAGTGCTGACAGACTCGGACAATGGCTGGGTGACCAGGAAAACGCTTTCCACCACTTATTTTAGTCTCTGGACTGTGGGGAGATGCCCAAGTTTGACCTGGGAGTGGCATATCCCTTTAAATGACACTTAAAGGGATAGTGCGTTTTTTTTTTTTTTTATGTGAATCTGTATGGCGTCCCCTTCAACAGTCTCGTCCGTTAACACTGATTTACCGATGACGGCGTCGTCTGGGCCCAGTTCTGCTTCGGTTCCGTAGCTCGCCAACTTAGTTCCGGTAAGTTAGTGGGGACATTTAATAAAGCTTGTTTTTCTTCTCAAAACATTTGTCCGAAAAGTGATATATTTGCGTCACAAGAAAAAATCCAGCAGCGTAATTCACATGGTGCTATTTTCTCTCGAGTCGTATCACTGCGCGCCTGTTGGTTATTATTAGCCTGTTCACTTCTAAGGGGATGTTTACAAGTTTTTACAATTTTTTCTATTTTATTTTGATTTGTACATATACACTTATTATTTTTATAATTATATCTCATTTTGCTATCTTTTTTGTCCCTTGCTATCTTTCTTGCTATTCCATCTATTTTTGTCACTCTCTATTATATTTTATATTTGATGAGTGAGCTACTGTACCCAAATCATTTTCCTTGTGGATCAATAAAGTTTGTCTAAGTCTAAGTTTTAAGATTTAATTTATTCAACTCCCTCCATAGATTTATATGGGACATAATAAATTCAAAGGGCTCATTTCCCCCACAGGGACACAAGGATCAGCCCTTAAATCCGCTCCGACACACACCAAACTTTACAGTCTTAACAAGGTTCTAACAAAACGTACAGAAGGATCGCTTTTATATTATATTCCAAGTCTGATTTATCCAAGTTTTAACTCCAAAAATAAGTGGAATTTGGATGATTTCAGCCCTGGGATTGCCAATCTCTACTGAACTAAACAAAACATAACTCCAGGTCTGTTTTTGATGAGGAAACAACATTAGAACATGGATCAGAAAATATAGGCCCACACACATAATCTTTCACGTGGAATCTGCACCGAATGATGTAGATCAGGGGTGTCAAACTCATTTTGGTCCGGGGGCCATATCCAACCTACTTTGGAGGTCGGATCAGAAAACACATGACATATATACCCAAAAAATAGTCATAAATCAAAATATTTGTGCAGAGAAACACAAATCTATTACAGAAATCTTTTTTATTGGATGAACTCTTTCGTTTACAAAATATTATAATATTATGAACAACCTGAAACTGTAAGAAAAATGCAATTTCAGCACGAGCGTACAGGTTTCCCATTCACCTCCGTGAACAAATAGGAATTAGTCAATTTTTCTTGGAAAATCCTGCACTCGCCGTCCACTTTTCTCGTTTTTGACATTTTGCTGATGAGGGTGTCACGGTCAACAGTCAGTTGGCGGCACGGTGCCTGAGTGGCTAGCACTCACGCCTCACAGCCGGGCCTTTCTGTGTGGAGTTTGCATGTTCTCCCCGTGTCTGGGTGGGTTTCCTCCGGACACTCCGGTTTCCCCCATCAACCCAAAACATGCTCCATAGGTAAAATCCTCCAGCTGTGGTTGTTCTGACCAAGCGGAAGCAATAAGATCATGGAGATGGTCCCCGGGCGCAGTCATGTGCTGCCCACTGCTCCTGAATAAAGGATGGGTCAAACATAAAACGATGGTCCTTTAAGAGCGTTTGGAAAGAGGCGAGTCTTCATTTGTGCTGATCTGGTGGGAGGGGCCACGCACAGAGGCGCTGGAGACGCTGCTATGCTAAACTACACAGAAAAGAGGCGCAGAAAATTAACAAAATTATAATAGAAAATCAGCCGAGGCCCAGATTAAAGGTCTTGGAGGGCCGGATCTGGCCCCCGGGCCGCATGTTTGACACCCCTGATGTAGATAAACTGGCACACAAGTGTTTATGAACTAATAATAATAATCACACGAGATTTTGTCGTGCTGGATTTCACGTAAACGGACTGGATTATTTGCTTTTTGTCAGAAATGTGGAAATTATCGCTCTTTTAACAGCTGGAGCTAAGGTAAGCAGTGAATTCTAGAGCCGCTAATAAACGCCACGCCCCATACCGCTAACACCGTGATACAGAACGGTGATTTGGCTGTTGCCGGAACTACTTGTGCTTTACGCAGCGTTAACGCACGGCAGATAAGCATTGGAATTCTCACTGACCGTGGTGTAATCTAAAGTAAACAACCAAACAAGAAATCAGTCAGAACGTGCTGTGAAATATGTCCAAATTTAATCTGAGTTTTAAGTCAAACTCAAACTAGAAACTCGTCTTCTTAACTAACATCTCACTTTCATGTTTGTACTGGCATGTTCCCCCCGAGCGAAGCAGACCGCAGCACATCTGCCACAGCTAAAACCAAATGTCCACTTCTCATTAGAGTCTGGACCGGAGCCAAAAGAACGAATATGAACTAATCGAAGAGAGGAAGAGGAGGAAGAGGAGGAAGAGGAGGAAGAGGAGGAGGAGGAGGAGGGGGACGAGCGGAGCAGGAGGCCCCAATGACAGATGCGTGTTCTGGGGAAGAGTGAGCTGTGGTGCCCCTGGAAACTGGAGGATCGTTATGAGAGTTTGAACTGCATTATTTTAGACAAGTATTGTGATTACACATTTAATTACACATTTAATACTACTACTACTACTACTACTACTGCTACGACTACTGCTACTACTACTCCTGCTACTACTACTGCTACTGCTACTACTACTACGACAACACACTTAAAGGAAAAGTAACGTTTTTTACAATCTGAGCCTTATTTCAGTAATAAAACAAGTTGTTTTACTCACCCATAGCACTTTGGTGTCATATGGAGCACTTCCGGAGATGTTTTAGATTAGCGATCTCCGTTAACGTGAGTTCTCGGGGCACATGTTTGCGGTCTCCAAATAACACAAACTTTAGCACTTTTCAAATCATAGAAGCTCGATGTCTTAGTCTACGATTTCGTTTGGTCAAAAGTGGCCTGTAATCCGAGATTTAGCCATAGTTTCAAGTAGATGAGGACGCCAGTGCGCATGTGCGGAGTCACAGTTTATTTCACTCTCAGCTCCCGGGACCCAAACATGAAACGCAAAGCTGTAAACTATGGCTAAATCTCGGATTACAGGCCACTTTTGACTCAAACGAAAGCGTAGACTAAGACATCGAGCTTCTATGATTTGAAAAGTGCTAAAGTTTGTGTTATTTGGAGACCGCACGGGGCATATTACATGCTCGGGGAATATATTATATGCCCCGAGCTATGGCTAGAAGTCGCGCTAGGCTAACGAAAATCTAAAACATCTCTGGAAGTGCTCCATATGACACCAAAGTGCTATGGGTGAGTAAAACAACTTGTTTTATTACCGAAATAAGGCTCAAATTGTAAAAAAAAAACGTTACTTTTCCTTTAACAAGGGCATAAAGGATCTTAAAAAAAACTGTTGTAAAGCAGGACTAAAGGATAACAAATCTGGAAATGAACCAGAACTAAACCAGAACTAAATCAGGACTAAAACATGTCAAACCCAGATCTGAACCAGATCTAAATCAGCAGGTCTGAACCAGGTCTAAACCAGCCTAGACCAGAACCAAACAAAGGACTAGAGACTAAATGAAGAGAGGAGGAGGAAGAGGGAGCTGAGCGGAGTAGGAGTCCCCACTGACAGATGCATGTTCTGGGGAAGAGTGAGACGAGATGCCCCTGGAAGTCTGGAAGATCAGGGGAGCGTGTGTGAATGCGTCCACAATGACAAATGCATTTCCGAGGAAAAGTGAGATGGAAACTGTAGGATTATTAAGCAAATTTGGGCTGCAAGGTTTTGGAGTATTGATGCTACTACTATTACCGGTACTACTACTACTACTACTATTACTACTACTACAACACATTTAACAAGGGCATAAAGGGTCTGAAACAAAAAAGTTGTAAAGCAAGACTAAAGGATGATAATACCAGGATTGAACCAGCACTAAACCAGGTCTAAACTATGTCGAAATTAGGTCTGAACCAGGTCTAAACCAGTCTAAACCAGAGCCAAACAAAGGACTAGAGACTAAATGAAGAGGAGGAGGAGGAGGTGGGAGCAGGGCGGAGCGGGAGTCCCCACTGACAGTTACATTTTCTGGGGAAAAATAAGCTGTGGTGCCCCTGGAAACTGTAAGGTTCAGTTCAGAGTGCACACTAGGGTTTGGGTTCATTAAGAAGCTGTCGATACGATACAAACTTCAAGTACACATATCGATACAGTGAATTTTCTATTTGATTTGTTGTAGATAACAGAGGTAAACAATAGATTTCACAGCAGCTCTAAGGACTGACAGTTGTGGGAGATGAACTTCAAACCTTTTGGTCGATGGACAAAGAACTTGTCCAGCTTCTGAGCAGGTCGTCTTTTACATGAGTAACTTTATGATTTAATTATACTGCTCGAAGTAGATTTATCTCAAAATACCTTTTCTTTTTTTTAACTTCTACCAGAGTCGTAGTTGATGAAGTAACAATACTCTTCTTCCAACCATACTAGTACTTGCCTCTCAAATGTGCACTTCTTTTCATCCCTTTGTAATGTTGGAATGTTCCACAGTTTGGCATTAAACTTATCTCACAGTTAGTTCTTTACGGGTGTTTTTAATGAGAAAAACAAAACAAAACAAAGAAAAACACAATTTAAAATGCATATAAAGAAAAAAAATCAAATCTTGCTGTGGGCTTGCCTCTCCACAAATCTGACCTGTAACTTCACCTCTTTCAGGCATGAAAATCGCTCACCTTTTGGCAAAATTTGCCATTTTGAAGTCAAATCAAAGGGACATATTAGCTGACAGCAGGGGCCTAAAACAGGACTAAACCAGGACTAAACCAGGACTAAACCGGGTCTAAACTGGGACTAAACTGCAACTAAACCAGGTCTAAACCAGGACTAAACCAGGTCTAAACCAGGACTAAACCGGGTCTAAACCGGGACTAAACTAGGACTAAACCCAGACTAAACCAGGTCTAAACCAGGACTAAACCAGGACTAAACCGGGACTAAACCACGACTAAACCGGGTCTAAACCAGGTCCAAACCAGGTCTAAACCAGGACTAAACCGGGTCTAAACCAGGACTAAACCAGGACTAAACCGGGTCTAAATTGGGTCTAAACCAGGACTAAACTGACTAAACCGAGTCTAAACCAGGTCTAAACCGGGACTAAACCGGGACTAAACTGGGTCTAAACCAGGACTAAACCAAGACTAAACCAGTTCTAAACCAGGAATAAACCAGGACTAAACTGGGTCTAAACCGGGTCTAAACTGGGACTAAACCAGGACTAAACTGGGTCTAAACCGGGTCTAAACCGGGTCTAAACTGGGACTAAACCAGGACTAAACTAGGACTAAACCCAGACTAAACCAGGTCTAAACTAGGACTAAACCAAGACTAAACCAGGACTAAACCGGGTCTAAACCGGGTCTAAACTGGGACTAAACCGTGACTAAACCAGGTCTGAACCAGGTCTAAACCAGGTCTAAACCTGGACTAAACCAGGACTAAACCGTGTCTAAACCCGGACTAAACTAGGACTAAACCCAGACTAAACCAGGTCTAAACCAGGACTAAACCAAGACTAAACCAAGACTAAACCAAGACTAAACCAGGTCTAAACCAGGACTAAACCGCGACTAAACCGTGTCTAAACCAGGACCTGTTTTCATGCCTGTGCTACTTAATGTTCCTTTACATTTTGTATTGCTGCTGTACTTTATTTTTAAAGTTTTATCTTTAATTTTTTACCTTTGACAAAACTTTGACAAACAAATGAGCAGCGGTGGTTTGGACAGAGCTTTCTCCTGCTTTATTGTCCAGCTCCAGTCTCTTCTGGATTCAAACGGAATGTGGAAAGGACTCGCTGCTCAGACAATCCAAACTCCATCCATCTCTGCTCAGGGATGCTTACAGTGTCGGGACATAACCCCATCGACAAACGAAATGTTCGGGGGCAAAACCGCGGATGTGTCCCCGGTGACGGATGCGTGCGGTGGGGAAAGTGACAGTAAATGGCCCCTGGATGGATGCTGGTTCTGGGGGAGAGGATTCGGAAACGCCCCGGGGTTGGATCCATGTTCAGGGGGCAGATGTGCGGATGTGTCCCCGCTGACAGGTGCGCGTTTGGGGGCAGAGCTGTGATGAGATGCCCTCTGGATGTCTGGTAGTTGGCTTGTTCGCGTGGATGTGTACCCGCTGACAGATGCACGCTGAGGGGGTGAATGACTGGAGCTGGCCCCTGGGGTTCCTGGTGAGAGGATGTGAGTCGTACATATGTGGTGGTAGTGTCCTTCAAAACATTTATACTGCGGTAGTTTTGACAGGAGCCATACAAACGATACACAAACTAAATCAAGACAAAACCAGTATATATGTCATAGATAAAAATATAAAAAATGTTTAAGTTAAAGGTGCATTGTGTAACTTTTCTAGTGGAGGGTCAAATGCTTTTCTCCATGGAGATGTTCACGCTTATGTCACAAAACCAGAAGACGTTTGGAAACATGCGGATGACGACTTTTCTCTGTTGGCAGTAGTAAATCCCGGTTTTCTTCATCTAGACCAGGGGTGTCAAACATGCAGCCCAGGGGCCAGATCCGGCCCTCCAAGACCTTTAATCTGGCCCTTGGCTGATTTTCTATTAAAAGATTTTAATTATATTTGAATTTTCTATTAAAATATTGGTAATTTTCTGTGCAGTTTAGCATAGCAGCGTAGCAGCGTCTTCCAAACACTCTTAAAGGACCATCGTTTTGACTGTCGACCGTGACACCCTCATCAGCAAAATGTCAAAAATGAGAAATGTGGACGCCGAGTGCAGGATTTTCCAAGAAAAATGGACTAATTCCTATTTATTCACAGAGGTGAATGGGAAACCTGTACGCTTGTGTTGAAAGTGCATTTTTCTTAGAGTTTCAGGTTGTTCATAATATTATAATATTTTGTAAAAGAAAGAGTTCATCAAATAAAAAAGACTTCTGTAGTAGATTTGTGTTTCCTGCACAAATATTTGGGCTTATTGCTATTTTTGGGGTATATTTGCCATGAGTTTTCTGATCCGGCCCCTTTGGGATCAAAGTAGGTTGGACCAAAATGAGTTTGACACCCCTGGTCTAGATGTTATTGTATTCTTTCTTTTTTCTTTCATAAATTGCTTATTAATTTATTAATTCGTGTATGACAAAAGGAGAAATTCAATTTGTCAACTGGACGAAGTTTATTTGGTTGAATAGGTTTGGCAGCTCATCCAAGCTGCTTCTTCAGTTCTGGCTCGAGTGCTGGTGGACACTGCCTATACCTAGCTGCAGGGAGGAGCTAACTACAATGAAACTATCACACCTATTTGTTTTCAGTTTCTGTGTGGGGTCTTGTTAGCGGAACCATTCAGGACCATAATGGTGTTTTCACACCTCTGGACCTGACCTGCTGCCCTATTGTTTTCTGTTTTGATTTAGATTTGAGGATAGAGTTACAGATGGGAGACAAATGATGTCTGAGAACTCCATTTCTGTTCAAGTAAGGGTTCCCTTTCTTGACAAAAAATAGCCTCTTTAACTCCACTCTCAAACCAGTTCTTTTCTCTGGGCATGATCTAGACCTCACTGTCCTCAAAGGAGTGGCTCGTGAGGTCCTTCTAGGTAGAGATGTGCGGCAGACTGAGGTCCTTTTAGGTGGAGATGTACGGCAGACTGAGGTCCTTTTAGGTGGAGATGTACGGCAGACTGAGGTCCTTTTAGGTGGAGGTGTACGGCAGACTGAGGTCCTTTTAGGTGGAGATGTACGGCAGACTGAGGTCCTTTTAGGTGGAGATGTACGGCAGACTGAGGTCCTTTTAGGTGGAGATGTACGGCAGACTGAGGTCATTCTAGGTGGAGATGTGCGGCAGACTGAGGTCCTTTTAGGTGGAGATGTACGGCAGACTGAGGTCCTTTTAGGTGGAGATGTGCGGCAGACTGAGGTCTTTTTAGGTGGAGATGTGCGGCAGACCGAGGTCCTTTTAGGTGGAGATGTACGGCAGACCGAGGTCCTTTTAGGTGGAGATGTGCGGCAGACTGAGGTCCTTTTAGGTGGAGATGTGCGGCAGACTGAGGTCCTTTTAGGTGGAGATGTGCGGCAGACTGAGGTCCTTTTAGGTGGAGATGTACGGCAGACTGAGGTCCTTTTAGGTGGAGATGTGCGGCAGACTGAGGTCCTTTTAGGTGGAGATGTGCGGCAGACTGAGGTCCTTTTAGGTGGAGATGTGCGGCAGACTGAGGTCCTTTTAGGTGGAGATGTGCGGCAGACTGAGGTCTTTTTAGGTGGAGATGTGCGGCAGACCGAGGTCCTTTTAGGTGGAGATGTACGGCAGACCGAGGTCCTTTTAGGTGGAGATGTGCGGCAGACTGAGGTCCTTTTAGGTGGAGATGTGCGGCAGACTGAGGTCCTTTTAGGTGGAGATGTGCGGCAGACTGAGGTCCTTTTAGGTGGAGATGTACGGCAGACTGAGGTCCTTTTAGGTGGAGATGTGCGGCAGACTGAGGTCCTTTTAGGTGGAGATGTGCGGCAGACTGAGGTCCTTTTAGGTGGAGATGTGCGGCAGACTGAGGTCCTTTTAGGTGGAGATGTACGGCAGACTGAGGTCTCACTGCAGTCTTCACTACACTGAATGGAGTAGACCACATTGCTTTGTTTGTGGCTCGGTGTTTTGTCCTTTGGGTGGACCAGTTTTTGTCTTAAAGTGTCTTGAAGTAATTTGTCTTAAAGTAATTTGTGTATTATAATTTCTATCCATCCATTTTCTTCCGCTTTCTCCGTATTTTGGGTCACGGGGCAACGGTGCAGACAGATTCGCTGCCCAGATCACAACGCACCATCCCCCATGAATCCTCCCTGCGGGTGGTGGGTCCACGGGAGGACGGCCCCACATACTTGACGCAACCGGCCTTGATGTACTTTTGTGTCATGGGGGCTCTTCCAGTGCAGACAGACACTGGGGGCAACGTGGGATCGCATTGTGGATCCGACCGCTCAACCAACGATACATTGTCGAGAGCGGGATTTGATTCGAACCGCCAACCCCTCAGCGGACAAACGCTCTACCAACTAAGCTACTGTTACCCCTGTATTATAATTTGTCGAACTTAAAAAAAGATGTCATTGCAGCATTCTGTTATGTTCGGCAGATCAGCAGTTCCAACCGGCTGTTTGTAAGCGATGTCGAAAACACGATTAGAATCCCGTCCCCCGTGGAAAGCTTTGGCAGGTTGTGAAGATGCTGCTGCTGAATCCACGGTTTTATCACATGCCCAGTGTCGGGAACAACACTAAGCAACACTAAGCGCGCAAAGAGCCTATTGCTTGGTCTGGAATGTTCCACAGTATGGTATTAAACCTTTCTTTCTTCATGGAGACCAAACCAGACCAAGTTATAGGACAGACTGATGGAGAGGCAACCCTGATCACAATCAGAATGTCTGTTTTTCTAGGTATTTTTGAGCTCTAAAATGAATTGAATAAATGTAAGGTAGAGCTGTTTAATGTCACATTGTGGAACATTTCAGGCAGAGCAATGACGTATCCATGGAAACAAGCAGGAACGGACCTCCAATCACCCTTAAAGGCAAATTAACGTTTTTTTACAATCTGAGCCTTCTTTCGGCAATAAAACAAGTAGTTTTACTCACCCATAGCATTTTTCTGTCAATTGGAGCAGTATCGCAGAACTTATGTTGAGCCGTTCTGTTCTACTAATGATCCCGTATCCGTTAACATGGTGCTGTATCATTTGCTCGGGGCATTACTTTGCGGTGTCCAAATAACACAAACTTTAGCACTTTTCAAATCATAGAAGCCCGATGTCTTAATGTAAGAAATCGTTTGAAGCAAAAGTGGCCTGTAATCCGAGATTTAGCCATAGTTTCGAGTAGATGAGGACGCCAGTGCGCATGCGCGGAGTGCTGCTAGGCCCCAAACATGAAACGCAAAGCTGAAAACTATGGATAAATCTCGGATTACAGGCCACTTTTGCTTCAAACGATTTCTTACATTAAGACATCGGGCTTCTATGATTTGAAAAGTGCTAAAGTTTGTGTTATTTGGAGACCGCAAAGTAATGCCCCGAAAACAAATGCTAATGGTTACGCTACAACATAACTTTCTTCAAACAGCTCCAAATGACACGAACGTGATATGGGTGAGTCAAATGACTTGTTTTATTACCGAAAGAAGGCTCAGATTGTAAAATAACGTTACTTTGCCTTTAAGTAAGTAAAAAAAAATGCAAACTGTAATATATGTAAAGTACTAAACCACATGTGCTTAGGCTAAACCAAGACTTAAAGCTACACTGTGTAACTTCTCTGCTTCTCTGAGGGTCCGTCACCTGCTTGTCTCCATGGAGATGTGCCTCGAATGTTCCATGGTATGGCCATCAACGTATGAATCTCCATGGAGACCGCAGAGAATTTATGCTTTTTAAGATGTTTTTGAGAAATAAAAAACATATCCTGTTGAATAAATACAAGACAGGACTAAACCAGGACTAAAACAGGTCTGACCCAGGTCTAAACCAGGAATAAAACAGATCTAAATCAGAACTAAACCAGGTCTAAACCAGGACCAAAAAAGGTCTAAATCAGGACTAAAACAGATCTAAATCAGGACTAAACCAGGTCTAAAACAGATCTGATCCAGGTCTAAACTAGGACTAAAACAGGTCTAAATCAGGACTAAACCAGGTCCAAACCAGGACTGACCCTGGTCTAAATCAGAACTAAAACAGGTCTGAACCAGGACTAAACCAGGACTAAACCAGGTCTAAATCAGGACTAAACCGGGACTAAAACAGGTCTGACCCAGGTCTAAATCAGGTCTAAACCTGGTCTTAATCAGGACTAAAACAGGTCTGACCCTGGTCTAAATCAGGACTAAAACAGGTCTAAACCAGGACTAAAACACGTCTAAATTAGGACTAAACCAGGACTAAACCAAGACTAAAACAGGTCTGACCCAGGTCAAAACCAGGACTAAAACAGGACTAAGCCAGGACAAAACCAGGACTAAACCAGGTCTAAACCTAGGTCTCACAGTGAGCATCAATATTTAAGATATTTTTGACCTGTAACACCTGTAACTGAGTAAATGTAGATTAGTTTAATATCAAAATGTACAGTTTAAACCAACAACAGGTTTGGGACCCTCTACAGAAAAGTTCCACAGTGCACCTTTACGGGTCTGCAGCCTTTGACACAAACGAGTCACAAAGAGCCAAGAGTTATTTCAGTACAAGGGAAGAGACAAAGTGATTATTAAAATTAATTTAAAAGAAATAGGTCACTAATAATCTTTTAAAACATTAATTAAAACTCAACAACTCACAAAAGAGTCTTTGTTCTTACCAGCAACTTCCTCTGAAACCTGAACGGGACCTTCACCAGAACATCAGAGTAAAAAGAACACTTTAAACTCACTGTTTTGTTCAAATTTCTGTACTAATTGAAGAAAATACCTTTTGTTTTTTGCGAAAAGCAGCACTAGATGTTTTAAAGACCATTACTCATTTCACTAAGATAATTTTAGTTTTTTGCAGAAAACTATAACTTTTTTCCCAGTTTGGCAGCTATTATTTTACAATTTTATTTCCTGATAGAAAATCCTGACAATACAATAGGTAATTCCATAACTGAAACCATAGCAACCATTTTGTACCCTGGACCAAAATTTATTAATTTATTAATTTGCAGAGAAGTTATTGGATAAACAGAAATGTTTATCCAATAACTTGATTTAGCTGAATTCACATTTAAAGGGTCAGATCTAATTCTACTACTACTACTGCTACTACTACTGCTACTGGTATTATTACTACAATACTTTTAATGCTACTACTATTACCAGTACTACTACTGCACACTTAATACGGGCTTAAGGGTCTGAAACAAAACTGCTGCAAACCAGGACTAAAGGAAAACAATACCAGGTCTGGACCAGAACTAAACCAGGACCAAACCAGGTCTAAACCAGATCTAAACCAAGACTGAACCAGGGCTATAACAGGTCTAAACCAGGTCTAAACCAGGTCTAAACCAGGTCTAAACCAGGTCTAAACCAGGTCTAAACTAAGACTGAACCAGGGCTATAACAGGTCTAAACCAGGTCTAAACCAGGTCTAAATCAAGTTTGAACCAGGTCTAAATCTGCAGTTCTAAACCATGTCTAAAGCAGATCTAAAACAGGACTAAACTTGCCTGGTTTACACCAGACCATATCTCACAAGTGAGATATGGTCTGGGAGCCACCTTCGAAATATCTCGTAGCAGAGGTGTGGTTTACGATCGCCAACAGCCGTTTATTGGGCGTTACGAATGTCTATCATTTGGCGTATACGTAGCCCATAGCCAATCATGTCAGTTGTTAGTTCAAACAGAAGTTTACGTTTGTCACGTAGTACGAGTCACCGTCTTTCCACCCCTCCCCGCTCTCTGATTGGCTCCCAGAATCAGGAGAGCTCACTTGCCATAGTTGCCAGGCTGTCTTTCAGTTTGGAACGAACGAAAGCAGCCTGGGATTTCCCAGGTTAGGACTAAACCAGGACAAAACCAGGTCTAAACCAGGTTTGAACCAGATCTAAACCAGCAGTTCTAGACCAGGTCTAAACCAGGGCCAAACCAGGTCTAAACCAGCAGTTCTAAACCAGTTCTCAACCGGGTCCAAGCCAGGTCCAAACCAGATCCAAACCAGGTCCCAACCAGGTCAAAACTTGATTTAAAACAAGCCTAAACCGAAACACAACTTCATACCATTCTACAATCTAAACCACGGTTATAACAGGTCTAAACCAGGACTAAACCAGGTTTGAACCACCAGGTCTAAATCTACAGTTCTCAACCACGTCTAAACCAGATATAAAACAGGATTTAATCAGGTTTAAACCAGGTCTAAATCAGCGGTTGTAAACCAGATCTAAACCAGGTCAAAACCAGGTCTAAACCAGGTCTAAACCAGGTCTAAACCAGCAGTTCTAAACCAGGTTTGAACCAGATCTAAACCAGGTCTAAACCAGCAGTTCTAAACCAGGTTTGAACCAGATCTAAACCAGGTTTGAACCAGATCTAAACCAGGTCAAAACCAGGCCCAAATTTGATTTATAACAAGCCTAAAGAAACACAACTTCATACATTCCACATTTGTCCTTTCAGAGTGTGTTTGCACACATCCCCTCTGGTCGTAGGGTGGATGAATGTCGGGGGCCCAGTGATGCGTGTGTCCCCGATGATTGATGCCTGTTCTGGGGTAGATTGAGTTGACAGTGCCCCTGGAGGTCCCCCCTCTGTGGAGCTAATGTTTCCCACGGAGAGGGGCCGTTAGCAGCAGCAGAAGTCTCACCTCGGGCTGGAATCTGGAGCTGCTGGAGTCTCCTGTCCTTATGACTGCAGTGCATGATGGGAAAAGTCATATCTGTGAACCATGACACGCTTCAGCTATTTTTGACAACGTTTCAGACGTAGTTTAAAGGGCCCGTGTTACGCTATTTTCTGATCTATGTTCTAATGTTTCCTCGTCACAAACACCTGGAGTTGTGTTTTGTTTCATTCACACATTTAACGCACAAACCTGCACATTTAGGCTTTTCTCTTCTCTGTCCTTTTCCTCTCTTCCTCCTCTGAACCAGGTCTAAACCAGGTCTGAACCAGGAGTTCTAAACCAGGTCTGAACCAGGTCTAAACCAGGGCTAAACCAGGGCTATAACAGGTCTAAACCAGCAGTTCTAAACCAGGTCTGAACCAGGTCTAAACCAGGGCTAAACCAAGACTAAACCAGGGCTATAACAGGTCTAAGCCAGATCTAAACCAGTACTAAACCAGGACTAAACTAGATCTAAACCAGGACTAAACCAGGTCTGAACCAGGTCTAAACCAGCATTTCTAAACCAAGTCTGAACCACATCTAAACCAGGTCTGAACCAGATGTAAACCAGGACTAAACCAGGTCTGAACCAGGTCTAAACCAGCATTTCTAAACCAGGTCTGAACCACATCTAAACCAGGTCTGAACCAGATGTAAACCAGGACTAAACCAGGTCTAAACCAGCAGTTCTAAACCAGTTCTAAATCAGGTCAAAACTTGATTTAAAACAAGCCTAAACCGAAACACAACTTCATACCATTCTACAATCTAAACCACGGCTATAACAGGTCTAAGCCAGGATTAAACCAGGACTAAACCAGGTCTAAATCTGCAATTCTCAACCACGTCTAAACCAGATATAAATCAGGATTAAACCAGGTTTAAACCAGGTCTAAAACAGCAGTTCTAAACCAGGTCTGAACCAGTTCTAAACCAGGTCTGAACCAGATCTGAACCAGGTCTAAGCCAGGTCTAAACCAGGTCTAAATCAGTAGTTCTAAACCAGGTTGAATAGAGCGTTTTGAGCTTTGGAGACTAAAAATAAACAATTACTCAAACATGTGAATGAAACAAAACAAAACACAATTCCAGGTCTGTTTTAGAGGAGGAAAACATCATTAGAACATAGTTTAGACCTCACGACAAGAGTCTTTATTATATTTTATGTCATGTAGGATGTTTAAATAATAATTCATAATTCAATTTGTACAACACTTCTTTGGAAACACTTCTTTTATGTATTTAAAACATTTGAATGAAACAAAACACAACTCTGGGTGTGTTTTTGATGAGTAAAAAACATTATAGATCAGAAAATAGCCTAATATGGGCCCCTTAACTGCTGGAGCTGCCCTCTCTTGTGCCTGTACATTTTCCAAGTCTTTTCCCACAAATAAATATTAAACACAGCCTTTAGTGCATTTTGAGCACGCTTTATTTTTAATTTCTCATAATCCCCCTTCTTCATAAATTGCCAAGCATCCACGGTGTCTTGAGAACGCAAAATGGCGTCTCCTCTAAATCCATCTTTCTCCAGAATTCTCTCGAGTATGGAGACTAATCCACAACAAAATTACAATGCAGAGGGGGCGAGACACAAGGCCGGGATCAGCCGTGTTTACCCAAATTGCAAATAACGAAATTTACGAACAGATGTGATTGAAAAAAACAACCCTAACGCTGGAAGATGATGCAAGCGCGTGTGAATACTTGACATCAGAAAATACCCAGAGGTCGGCGCGGTTTTTATTTATTTATTTTTTTTACCTTGAGCGAAAAAAGCCAGCTTGGCCTTGGATTTCAAAGCTTGTGTGAAAATTATAAGAATTTGAAAGTCCAAAGCTGATACCTTTTCCCTGTTGGACGGCAAACTCAAGGTTGCGTCGCTAAAATGCATCCCCTGTACATAAAAACAGGGCACAAGACGGTTGACCGCAAGGCAAATACAGACACAACGACTCAAGTCAATTCAGGAACAAAACGCTGAAAAATAAACGTACACATGACGAGAGGCGAGATTCAGACAGACTTTTAACTGAATATTAAGACTGTGATGAACAGTGATCTTTTAAAGTGCCCTTACGACACTATTTTCTCTTTTATAATGTCGTTTCCTCATCAGAAAACAAACCTGGAGTTGTGTTTTGTTTCATTCACACACGTTTAACGCACAAACACACGTATTTAGGCTGAGTTCTTCTCTTAGGCTACGTTTATATGATGACGGTCTGAACAGAAGACGCAAAAGTGGCGTCGCGTCTTCACTTTTTATTCCGCGTTTAGACGAGATTTAGACGAGGAAATCTGCGTGCATACGGTGACGCAACAGTGTGTGGAATTGAATTGGGTATGCATGCCAGGCAGCTAGGTGGCGCTGTGATACATTATCACTATGTCCGCACACATGCGTAGAATCTTCCTTCTTCTCATCTGCGCCGCGAAAAGCAAAACAAAACATGGCTACCGGTAGAAAAAAAAAAAAAATGCAATAATTTTTATTTTTCAATTATTTTCCAATTATTTTTCTACTACTATTATTAGGGCTGTCAGTTTAATGCGTTAATTAGATTAATTAATTGCACTCCAAATTAACGTGTTATAAAAATTAACGCAATTAATTATGAGCAGCAATTCAATGCGCATTTTAAATTTGGCGTGCGGCGAGAAAATCGCTGCCAGGGCCTTTGAATGGCAAGTTTATTTACAAAGTTTAGTTTTGACTTTTACGGATAGTCTGGTTTCAACCATTTGTATTCCTAAAATAAAATAAGAACATTATTCAAACTTGAAACTAAAATTAAATAAAAACAATCAGAATTAAACAATGAAATAAAAACATGTAGGCTTAAATAAAACTAATAAAAATGTAGTCACAAGTACTTCAAACAAAATACTGTATGTGTTGATTGTCTTTGCATTTTGAATTATGTTTTTTGGGGGGGTAAACTGTTCCTTTATGACCCTTGGGTGCTTCCCACACCCTATTTAAGATGCCAAGCGTTTTGACTTTTTTCCTCTACTTCAGTTAGTTTTAATTAGTTTTTAGAGTGGCTCTGATAGTTTTAGTTACTTTTTGTTTCGTTTTTTCGTTTAGTTTAGTAAATAAATTGACAAAGACCAAAACGAAGAGCAATTTATCTATAATTTCAATTTTAGATTTTTAGTTTTAGTTTGTTTTGTAAACACACAATGCAGTTTCAGTTATCTTTTTTTCTTTTAATTGTCCTAGTTTAGATTAGTCGTAGTTTAATCCTGGTTTTGTTCTTGTTTAGTCCTGCTTTAGTCCTGCTTAAGTCCTACTTTAGTCCTTTTTTTGTCCTGGTTTAGTTCTAATTCAGTCCTGGTTTAGTCCTTGTTTAGACCTGGTTTAGTCCTTGTTTAGTCTTTGTTTAGTCCTTGTTTAGTTTTAGTTTAGTCCTGGTTTAGTTCTAATTCGGCCGTACTTTAGTCCTAGTTTAGTTCTGATTTAGTCCTAGTTTAGTCCTGGTTTAGTCCTTGTTTAGTCTTTATTTAGTCCTTGTTTAGTTTTAGTTTAGTCCTTGTTTAGTCCTGGTTTAATCCTGCTTTAGTTTATCTATAATTTCAGTTAGTTTTAGTTAGTTTTGTAAACACAAACATTCCGTAAACTCCATATACGGAAGATCATTTGATTTATCAGATTTTGAATTTGAATTTTGAATATCTCGCTTTGAATGTTTTAACTCTGAAAAAAAAGCATGTTTGAATTATTTTTATCCTGAATAGCAGTTGGTAACCTATTAAATATTCAGCACAAATATTTTCAAACCCTCAAATTCAAAAGTCAAAATTCAGAGTGAAAAATTCGCAGTGAAAATGTTCAGAGCAAAAGATCCAAGATGCCAAGGCAGAAGCAATTGATCCAAAGTGATCCGATCTAATTCAGTAGCGGCGGCGGCACGGTGGCTGAGTGGCTAGCTCTCACACCTCACAGCAAGAAGGTTCCGGGTTTGATCTTTCTGTGTGGAGTTTGCATGTTCTCCCCGTGTCTGGGTGGGTTTCCATATATAATAAAAAGAATGGGTCAAATGTAGAGGACAAATGTAGAGGATAATAAAGGATAAATAATAAGGATAAATAATAAATAAAAATAAAAAATAACAAACAGGAAATGGTGCAGTGAAGCGATCTGATTGGTCGGATTTAGCCTCATCAAAACTCCGCCCACAGATGAGAACGGCCAATAGGAAACAGCCCCGGTCCTCCTCGCTCACACTGGATCGATTGCTTCTGCCTTGGAATCTTGGATCTTTGCTCTGAACATTTTCACTGCGAATTTTACACTCTGAATTTAGACTGTTGAATTTGAAGGTTTGAAAATATTTGTCCTGAATATTTAAAAGGTGAAATTTTTATTCTGAATTTGAAACATATTGAAAATGTACACGTATAATAAATAATAAAATAAAATATAATATTACAATAATATAATAAAAATATTACTTTTTTTTTCCACAAATAAAAATTCAAAGTGAGAAATTCAGCATTATTTAAAATTCAAAATCTAATGGAACAAATTATCTTGAATTTGAGGCCTTGAAAATATTTGGGCTGGACATTTAAAAGGTGAAATTTTTATTCTGAATTTGAAACATATTGAAAATATACACTTAAGATTTCAGCAACTCAAATTCAGAATAAAAATAATTCCAACATATTTTTTTCCACGAATAAAAATTCAAAGTAATAAATTCAGCGTTATTTAACATTCAAAATCTACTAAATCTAATGGAGCAAATTATCTTCAGTATTCATGCACCTTCACTAGAATCATTTGGATAATTTCAGCTCTGGAATTGCCGATCTCTACTGGAAAAAAGGTAGTTGTCAACTTGAAAACTTCCACTTCATGACATCACAAGGTGGAACACAGGATTTTGCGCTAAAGATTTACTTATGCGGTGCGTTTTTAAGGGGGGCAGCAGCATTCAAGTTTTGCTCATTTGTTTTCCAAATTCTGTGAACGTGGTTTATTGGTTTGGTGGTTTGTTGGTTTGGTGGTTTGTTGGTTTGGTGGTTTGCTGGTTTGGTGGTTTGTTGATTTGGTGGTTTGCTGGTTTGTTGGTTTGGTGGTTTGTTGGTTTGTTGGTTTGGTGTTTTGTTGGTTTGGTGGTTTGTTGGATTGTTGGTTTGGTGGTTTGTTGGTTTGTTGGTTTGGTGATTTGTTGGTTTGGTTTGTTGGTTTGTTGGTTTGGTGGTTTGTTGGTTTGGTGGTTTGGTGGTTTGTTGGTTTGGTGGTTTGTTGGTTTGGTGGTTTGGTGGTTTGTTGGTTTGGTGGTTTGGTGGTTTGTTGGTTTGGTGGTTTGTTGGTTTGTTGGTTTGCTGGTTTGGTGGTTTGTTGATTTGGTGGTTTGCTGGTTTGTTGGTTTGGTGGTTTGTTGGTTTGCTGGTTTGGTGGTTTGTTGGTTTGGTGGTTTGTTGGTTTGTTGGTTTGGTGGTTTGTTGGTTTGTTGGTTTGGTGGTTTGTTGGTTTGGTTTGTTGGTTTGTTGGTTTGGTGGTTTGTTGGTTTGTTGGTTTGGTGGTTTGGTGGTTTGTTGATTTGTTGGTTTGGTGGTTTGTTGGTTTGTTGATTTGGTGGTTTGGTGGTTTGCTGGTTTGTTGGTTTGTTGGTTTGTTGGTTTGGTGGTTTGTTGGTTTGGTTTGTTGGTTTGTTGGTTTGGTGGTTTGTTGGTTTGTTGGTTTGGTGGTTTGGTGGTTTGTTGATTTGTTGGTTTGGTGGTTTGTTGATTTGGTGGTTTGGTGGTTTGGTGGTTTGGTGGTTTGCTGGTTTGTTGGTTTGCTGGTTTGGTGGTTTGTTGGTTTGGTGGTTTGTTGGTTTGGTGGTTTGTTGGTTTGGTGGTTTGGTGGTTTATTGGATTGTTGGTTTGGTGGTTTGTTGATTTGTTGGTTTGGTGGTTTGTTGGTTTGGTGGTTTGGTGGTTTGGTGGTTTGGTGGTTTGTTGGTTTGGTGGTTTGTTGGTTTGGTGGTTTGTTGGTTTGTTGGTTTGGTGGTTTGTTGGTTTGTTGGTTTGGTGGTTTGTTGGTTTGGTGGTTTGGTGGTTTGTTGGTTTGGTGGTTTATTGGATTGTTGGTTTGGTGGTTTGTTGATTTGTTGGTTTGGTGGTTTGGTGGTTTGGTGGTTTGGTTGTTTGTTGGTTTGTTGGTTTGTTGTTTTGGTGGTTTGTTGGTTTGGCGGTTTGTTGGTTTGTTGATTTGTTGGTTTGTTGGTTTGTTGGTTTGTTGGTTTGTTGGTTTGTTGATTTGTTGGTTTGCTGGTTTGTTGGTTTGGTGGTTTGGTGGTTTGGTGGTTGGTTTGCTGGTTTGGTGGTTTGTTGGTTTGTTGGTTTGGTGGTTTGTTGGTTTGTTGGTTTGGTGGTTTGGTGGTTTGTTGGTTTGTTGGTTTGGTGAAGTGCGCTCACGCTCGCTCTATCACCGGTGACGATGGAACTTGTCCGGACGTGTTTATCGTTCAAATGATCCGTCAGGCTGGAGCAGCTTCGGTGATCGGAAAATTATTTTTGACAAAAGCTCCAAATCACGGCGTTCTTATTGATCGTCCCGTCTTCTTTTTTTTTATAAATAAACTTGCCGTTCAAAGCCCTGGCTTTTATTTGTTCGCCGCACACCAAATTTAAAATGTGCGCGCATTGAATTGCCGCTCGTAAATAATTGCGTTAATTTTTCATAACTCTAATTTGCTGTGCAATTAATTAATCTAATTTACATGTTAAACTGACAGCCCTACTTATAATAAATAATATAATAATTCAAACATCTTTTTTCACAAATAAAAATTCAAAGTGAGAAATTCAGCATTATTAAAAATTTAAAATCAAATGGAACAAATTATCTTCCATATTCATGCACCTTCAATAGAATCATTTGGATAATTTCAGCTCTGGAATTGCCGATCTCTACTGGAAAAAAAAGGTAGTTGTCAACTTGAAAACTTCCACTTCATGACATCACAAGGTGGAACACAGGATTTTGCGCTAAAGATTTACTTATGCGGTGCGTTTTTAAGGGGGGCAGCAGCATTCAAGTTTTGCTCATTTGTTTTCCAAATTCTGTGAGCGTGGTTTGTTGGTTTGGTGGTTTGCTGGTTTGGTGGTTTGTTGGTTTGGTGGTTTGCTGGTTTGGTGGTTTGTTGTTTTGTTGGTTTGGTGGTTTGGTGGTTTGGTGGTTTGTTGGTTTGGTGGTTTGTTGGTTTGGTGGTTTGTTGGTTTGTTGGTTTGGTGGTTTGGTGATTTGTTGGTTTGGTAGTTTCTTGGTTTGGTGTTTTGTTTATTGTTTTGGTGGTTTATTGGTTTGGTGGTTTGGTGGTTTGTTGGATTGTTGGTTCGGTGGTTTGTTGGTTCGGTGGTTTGTTGGTTTGGTGGTTTGGTGGTTTGTTGGTTCATTGGTTTGGTGGTTCGTTGGTTTTGATGGTTTGTTGGTTCATTGGTTTGTTGGTTTGGTGGTTTGGTGGTTTGTTGTTTTGTTGGTTTGGTGGTTTGGTGGTTTGTTGGTTTGTTGGTTTGGTGGTTTGGTGGTTTGTTGGTTTGGTGAAGTGCGCTCACACTCGCTCTATCACCGGTAACGATGGAACTTGTCCGGACGTGTTTATCGTTCAAATGATCCGTCAGGCTGGAGCAGCTTCGGTGATCGGAAAATTCTTTTTGACAAAAGCTCCAGATCACGGGGTTCTTATTGATCGTCCCGTCTTCTTTCTTTTTATAAATAAACTTGCTGTTCAAAGCCCTGGCTTTGATTTGTTCGCCGCACACCAAATTTAAAATGTGCGTGCATTGATTTGCCGCTCGTAAATAATTGCGTTAATTTTTCATAACTCTAAATTGCTGTGCAATTAATTAAAATTGCAAATAAAATTGCAATTGCAAATAAAAATTCAAAGTGAGAAATTCAGCATTATTAAAAATTTAAAATCAAATGGAACAAATTATCTTCCATATTCATGCACCTTCAATAGAATCATTTGGATTTCAGCCCTGGAATTGAGAAGCTTTACTTAAAAAAAATAAAAACAAAACATAGCTATTAAAGGAGAATTAACGTTTTTTACAATCTGAGCCTCATTTCTGTAATAAAACAAGTTGTTTTACTCACCCATAGCACTTTGGTGTCATTTGGAGCAGTTTTGTAGATGTTGTAGTTGAGCGATATCCATTTAGCGAGTGCTTGGGGCAGGCGATTGCAGTCACCAAATAACACAAACTTTATCACTTTTCAAATTACGGAAGCTCAATGTCCTAGTCTACACTTTTGTTTGAGTCAAAAGTGCCTCTAATCCGAGATTTAGCCATAGTTTCGAGTAGATGAGGAGGACAGTGCGCATGTGCGGAGTCACAGCTGATTTCGCTCTCAGCTCTCGGGACCCAAACATGAAAGGCAAAGCTGTAAGATGTTTGGACCATCGTGTTTGCAGTACCCACTTCAGTCAGGACGATTTTTTACCAGCAAAGGAAAAGAAAGAAGGCCAGCGGATTCACCGCGCGATTCTGAGAAGTAATGCGAAACCGATGGCTGTTTTCTGCTGCTCCTAAAACTGTCTCCGCTTCATTCTTTCCGTATCCATTCTGTCTCCTCATCCGTATACTCCTCTTCAGTCCTCAGTCCTCCATAAGTCCTCTTCAGCCTCAAAGTCCGTATCTTCTGCCATGTGTCGCTTGCAACAGAAAAGTTATTAGCGCCTTCTTATCTGCAAAACAGCTGTGAAAGAGCACATGTGCACTGTCCTCCTCATCTACTCGAAACTATGGATAAATCTCGGATTAGAGGCACTTTTGACTGAACCGAAAGTGAGGACTAAGACATTGAGCTTCTGTTATTTGAAAAGTGATAAAGTTTGTGTTATTTGGTGACTGCAATCGCCTGCCCCAAGCACTCACGTTAACGGATATCGCTAAACTACATCTACGAAACTGCTCCAAATGACACCAAAGTGCTATGGGTGAGTAAAACAACTTGTTTTATTTCAGAAATAACAAGGTGGAAAAGAGCATTTTGCGCTAAAGATTTACTTTTGCAGTGCGTTTTTGAGGAGGCTTAAAGCTCACAAGAGTTAATTTAGCGTAATATAGAACCTTTATCTCCGTAATCTAGTACAGGAGGTTTGATGGAAAAAGCAGCCGACAAACCAGATCTCGAACCCCCTCATCGCATCATTCCACCTCTTCACATTAGCGTAAAAAGGTTGAATCTGCAGAGGGATTTTTGGACCCATTACTCATCGTCTTGTACCTCAGCGGAGTCGCCCGTAGCGGTTCGGTTTCATAATGTGTCTTCTGTACGCTCAGATCCAAGACAAATGTGCGACTATTCAAGAGCCGTTTAATTAAAACCTTACATAATCTCCATTTTTAATACGAGATACTCAGAGCTCTATTCTGAGACGTGTACCCAGATGTCCGTCCTTTTTTGCTTTAGCTGAAAAATATTATTGTGAATTTCAGATACAAGAATTAAATGAAAATCCAAACCAAAGAGGAGACAGGCTCACCACTCCGACGAGAAAATTAACTCTTGTGAGCTTTAAATTTACAGCTCTGGAAAAAAAATAAGAGACCAATGCAAAATGATCAGTTTTTCTGATTTTACTACTTATAGATTTGTGTTTGGGCAAAAGGAACATTTTTGTTAAAGTCTTTAAACTACTGACAACATTTCCCCCAAATTCCAAATAAAATATTGTTTATTTTGTTGTTGTTGTTTTTTGTCTCCATGAAATAATATAGGCTAAATGGCATCATGGAACTAAACCAGGACTAGACCAGGACTAAACCAGAACTAGATCAGAACTAGACCAGGACTAGACCAGGACTAAACCAGAACTAGATCAGAACTAGACCAGGACTAGACCAGGACTAGAACATGACTAAAACATGACTAAACCAGAACTAAACCACAAGTAAACCAGGACTAGCAGTGAACTAAACCAGAACTAAACCAGGACTAAACCAGGACTAAATCAGGACTAAACCAGGACTAGAAGTGAACTAAACCAGGACTAAACTAGGACTAGCAGTGAACTAAGCCAAGACTAAACCAGGACTAAACCAGGACTAAACCAGGACTAAACCAGGACTAGAAGTGGACTAAACCAGGTCTAAACCAGGACTAAACCAGGACTAGAAGTGGACTAAACCAGAACTAGACCAGGACTACACCAGGACTAAACCAGGACTAATCCAGGACTAAATCAGGACCAAGTCTATACAGCGATGACTAAGCCAGGACTAAACCTGGATTAAACCAGGACTACACTAGGACTAAACCAGGACTAGAAGTGGACTAAACCAGAACTAGATCAGGACCACACCAGGATTAAACCAGGACTAGACCAGGACTAGAAGTGGACTAAATCAGGACCAAGTCTATACAGCGATGGCTAAACCAGGACGAAGCAGTCTATAAACTACTGACAACATTTCCCCCAAATTCCAAATAAAAATATTATCATTTAGAGCATTTATTTGCAGAAAATGACAAATGGTCAAAATAACAAAAAAGGTCCATGTTTTCAGAGCTCAAACAATGCAAAGAAACAAGATCAAATTCATTTTAAAACAACATAATACTAATGTTTACACTTAAGAAGAGTTCACAAATCAATATTTGGTGCAATAACCCTTATTTTTAATCACAGTTTTCATGCGTCTTGGCATGTTCTCCACCAGTCTTTCACATTGTTCTTGGGTCCTAGTTTAGACCTGGTTTAGTCTTGGTTCAGACCGGGTTTAGACCTGCTTTAGAACTGGTTTAGTCCTGGTTTAGTCCTGGTTTAGACCTGGTTTAGTCTTGGTTCAGACCAGGTTTAGTCCTACTTTAGAACTGGTTAAGTCCTGGTTCAGACCGGGTTTAGTCCTAGTTTAGACCTGGTTTAGTCCTCGTTCAGACCAGGTTTAATCCTAGTTTAGTCTTTGTTCAGACCGGGTTTAGTCCTAGTTTAGACCTGGTTTAATCCTTGTTCAGACCGGGTTTAGTCCTAGTTTAGAACTGGTTTAGTCCTCGTTCAGACCAGGTTTAGTCCTAGTTTAATCTTGGTTCAGACCGGGTTTAGTCCTAGTTTAGAACTGGTTTAGTCCTGGTTCAGACCGGGTTTAGTCCTAGTTTAGAACTGTTTAGTCCTGGTTCAGACCGGGTTTAGTCCTAGTTTAGACCTGGTTTAGTCTTGGTTCAGACCTGGTTTAGTCCTAGTTTAGACTTGATTCAGTCCTGGTTCAGTCCTGGTTTAGACCTGCTTTAGTCCTAGTTCAGAACTCGTTTAGTCCTGGTTCAGACCTGGTTTAGTCTTGGTTCAGACCAGTTTTAGTCCTAGTTTAGAACTGGTTTAGCCCTGGTTCAGTCCAAGTTTAGGCCTGATTTAATCCTAGTTTAGACCTGGTTTAGTCTTGGTCAAGACCTGGTTTAGTCCCAGTCTTTCACATTGTTCTTGGGTGACTTTATTCCACTCCTGGTGCAAGAACTGAAGTAGCTCAGCTTTGTGTTTGTGTTGGAATTCAACAGACGCTGGAATGGAATGGCTGTAATACATGTAGAGATGCTGATGACAGAACAAAATTGCAGTCAGTGGTCTCTTATTTTTTTCCAGAGTTGTATGTACACCTGTATATACACACATATTCATGCGTACACCTGTATATACACACATATTCATGTGTACACCTGTATATACACACATATTCATGCGTACACCTGTATATACACACATATTCATGCGTACACCTGTATATACACACATATTCATGCGTACACCTGTATATACACACATATTCATGCGTACACCTGTATATACACACATATTCATGTGTACACCTGTATATACACACATATTCATGTGTACACCTGTATATACACACATATTCATGCGTACACCTGTATATACACACATATTCATGCGTACACCTGTATATACACACATATTCATGTGTACACCTGTATATACACACATATTCATGCGTACACCTGTATATACACACATATTCATGCGTACACCTGTATATACACACATATTCATGCGTACACCTGTATATACACACATATTCATGTGTACACCTGTATATACACACATATTCATGCGTACACCTGTATATACACACATATTCATGCGTACACCTGTATATACACACATATTCATGTGTACACCTGTATATACACACATATTCATGCATACACCTGTATATACACACATATTCATGCGTACACCTGTATATACACACATATTCATGCGTACACCTGTATATACACACATATTCATGCGTACACCTGTATATACACACATATTCATGTGTACACCTGTATATACACACATATTCATGCATACACCTGTATGTACACACATATTCATGCGTACACCTGTATATACACACATATTCATGCGTACACCTGTATATACACACATATTCATGCGTACATATGTTTCCATTACAGGAGGGCTTGGTTCATGTTTACATATGAACAGAAAGGCCAATTATTCCCCACAAACCTGCCCTCGTGTGGAGTGTGACTGCTCTGTCCAGCCTTACATCTCTGTAGTCCACTCTGGCCCCTCCACACCTCCTCCACACCTCCGCTCCATCTCTCTATCTCCCTCCATTGTTCCTTATGTTTGTTTAATACTCTGTGGACATGTCAGCGCGGGATTGGCCCCATCTTCTTCCTGAGATTTCCAATAGATCGCGCGGCCTGGGGAAAATTGGTGCAGAAAAACCTGGCTATTTACTGGCACTGGAATCAAATGGGAGCTGAAAAGGTGAGCGAGCGAGACAGAGGGAGGGAGGGAGATAAAAAGGCTTCTCTTTCAAAGTAGAGACCTATATATGCTGACTTTAAAGAGCCCGTTTCACGCTGTTTTCTGATCTGTGTTCTAATGTCGTTTCCTCATCAGAAACACACCTGGAGTTGTGTTTTGTTTCATTTGCACATGTTTAACGCACAATTGTGTTAAACAACATGATGTTGAAATGTTGTCAGTAGTTTATAAACTCAAACTAAAATGTTCCTTAGTCCTGGTTTAGTCCTGGTTTAGTCCACTTCTAGTCCTGGTTTAGTCCTGGTTTAGTCCACTTCTAGTCCTGGTTTAGTCCTGGTCTAGTTCTGGTTTAGTCCACTTCTAGTCCTGGTTTAGTCCTGGTTTAGTCCTGGTCTAGTTCTAATTTAGTCCACTTCTAGTCCTGGTTTAGTCCTGGTTTAGTCCTGATAGTTCTGGTTTAGTCCACTTCTAGTCCTGGTTTAGTCCACTTCTAGTCCTGGTTTAGTCCTGGTCTAGTTCTGGTTTAGTCCACTTCTATTCCTGCTTTAGTCCTGGTTTAGTCCTGTTCTAGTCCTGGTCTAGTCCACTTCTAGTCGTGGTTTAGTCCTGGTTTAGTTCTGGTCTAGTTCTGGTTTAGTCCACTTCTAGTCCTGGTTTAGTCCTGGTTTAGTCCACTTCTAGTCCTGGTTTAGTCCTGGTCTAGTTCTGGTTTAGTCCACTTCTAGTCGTGGTTTAGTCCTGGTTTAGTTCTGGTCTAGTTCTGGTTTAGTCCACTTCTAGTCGTGGTTTAGTCCTGGTTTAGTTCTGGTCTAGTTCTGGTTTAGTCCACTTCTAGTCGTGGTTTAGTCCTGGTTTAGTCCTGGTCTAGTTCTGGTTTAGTCCACTTCTAGTCGTGGTTTAGTCCTGGTTTAGTCCTGGTCTAGTTTTGGTTTAGTCCACTTCTAGTCGTGGTTTAGTCCTGGTTTAGTCCTGGTCTAGTTCTGGTTTAGTCCACTTCTAGTCGTGGTTTAGTCATGGTTTAGTTCTGGTCTAGTTCTGGTTTAGTCCACTTCTAGTCCTGCTTTAGTCCTGGTTTAGTCCTGTTCTAGTCCTGGTCTAGTCCTGTTTACTTGTGGTTTAGTTCTGGTTTAGTCCTGGTTTAGTTCCATAATGCCATTTAGCCAATATTATTTCATGGAGACAAAAAAACAACAACAACAATATAAACAATATTTTTTATTTGGAATTTGGGGAAATGTTGTCAGTAGTTTAAAGACTCAAACAAAAATGTTCCTTTTGCCCAAACACAAACCTATAAGTAGTAAAATCAGAAAAAAACTGATGATTTTGCAGTGGTCTCTTATTTTTTTCCAGAGCTGTATATGCAGACCTGTACATACACACAAACATTCATACAGGTAATGACCGAAAGGACGAGATCGTGGATACAAGCGGCCGAAATGAGTTTCATCCACAGAGTGGCTGGGCGCTCCCTTAGAGATAGGATGAGGAGCTCAGTCACACGCTGCAGTCGCTGCTCCTCTGTGTCTGAGGTGGCTCGGGCGTCTGTTCTCTGGACGCCTCCCTCGGGAGGTGTTCCGGGCATGTCCCACCAGGAGGAGGCCCCGGGGAAGACCTAGGACACACTGGAGGGACTATGTCTCTTGGCTGGCCTGGGAACGCCTTGGGTAGGAGCTGGAGGAAGTGTCTGGGGTTAAGGAAGTCTGGGAGTCCTGTTGTTCCCGCGATTTTTTGGATAAGTTGAAGAAAATGGATGGATGGATGGATAAAAGAATTCCACCCTTAGCTTTACCTTATATTAACCTGTTACATAATCCAAAGTCCAAGAGTTTATACTGCAGAACATTCATTTCATTTGTATTTTTATTTTTTTATTGAATCAGCACAATTATTAGTTCTTTTGTATTTTATCACAAACATTGCAAAGAGCTAAAAAGTTCAAAAGTGAGCCCAGTTTGTAGACTTTGGTGTAGACTTTGATCTAGTCCTGGTTTAGTCCTGGTTTAGTCCTGGTCTAGTCCCAGTTTAGTCCTATACTTTCCTGTTGTATTTGCGTTCTTGATCTCACTTTCCCTCTTCCTCCTCGCGTCCGTCTGAGGATGACACGCGAGCTTCAAACTTCACTCAGGCGTGTGGGAGTCATGACCGTAAACGTCCTGCTGATGAATATTTGATGCGGTCGGGGGTGGCACCAGCGTAAACATGGCGTCTTTGGCGTACGCGGGGTTAAGCTGATGCCCGTCTCACTGAGGGCCCCTGGGAGCCGCTCATTCAGACTCATTACGAGCATCTGCGAATGCGTCGTAAGTGCACGGGCTGGTCTCTGTGAATATTTTATGAGATGAACGCTCGGATGGGGCGTTTAAAGCTGTCGGGAAAACATCGTACTGTATATTCATAGACTTAAACAAGTTTATGTAAGCAGGAAGTCAGTTTAGATTGGCTTAATGTGATTTGAAGTGAGTTAAAAGAAATGGACCGTGAGAATGTTTTTTATTTTTTTTGTGAGTGGCATTAAAGGTAAGAGGAGATAACAGGACGGAGACAGGCTAACCACTCTGCCACAGTAACACAAGGAGGACACTTCCACTCAGAGAGATTGGGAGAAACTTAGAAACTAGCTACAGTTTATTTTGTTTGTGTTTATAGGTCATGGGGAAACTCATTCTCTTTATTTCTTTTAGCTTAGCTGCTTTCTGCATTTTCAACATGCTGCATTTCCCACTCTTGTCAGCAGGGGTCAGTACAACCACAATAATGCAGTGAAGTGAAGTGAAAGTTTTGGAGCCTGTGTATAGACCATATAGACCATAAGTGACCAACAGCGGCAAAACCAGGCACAAGTCGTCCCAGTGGCTTCTTGAGTTATTCACAGATTCTAAAATTGGTCTAAGCTTTCCAACGATGCCTTACACATGGAAATCCGAGAACATTTGAAGACTTTTTGGCCATTTGAATGCAACACATCTGAAAGCACAAATCTCAGTAAAAGCCTGTTGAACTTTCTCTCACTCTGGGGCTGGGGGGCAGAAAGGAGCTCATTCGCATGACATTAAGCTAAGCCCTCCCCCATCAGGTCAGAATTAGAAGGTACTTTGTTAAAATGGAAATGCTTTTATAACAAAAAGTCCATATAATAATTCAGTAATCAATAATACACAAAATAACATGTTAAGTCAAAGTCATGAAGGCAGAATAAGAAATACAGTGAACCCTCACTGTTCGCGGCCTCGCTGTTTCGCGGATTTTTTTTTCCTATTTTTTTTTTTTTTCTATTTTTTTTATAGTGTAACTTTTTTTTTACAGTGTAACATTCTGTCCTGCGCCCTGATTAGCTAAGAGACTAGACCAGGACTAAACCAGGTCTAAAGCAGGTCTAAACCAGGACTAAACCAGGTCTAAACCAGGACTAAACCAGGTCTAGACCAGGGATGGTCACGCAGGGTGGTAGGGAGAGTCTCTGATGTCCTTCACGAGAGCGCCTGGGTGACAGGAGGTGTGGCCTTTGTTTACTTGCACGAGCCATGGAAGAGACTGAGTGCGAGCCGGACAAATGGAAGAGCCAAGAATCAACATGGACGGGCCGGGGGAGCCGCAGCGGGGAGAGCCGCATTCGAGGGAGCCCGCAGCGGGGGGAGGACACTCGCGCGCACAGAGGAGACAGTGGCTCTTCCCCGTCACGCCGAGAGGACGAACCCGACCCCGTCCTAGAGAGCTGTGGAGTATTGGCGACGCATTGATAGCGGTCTGATTTTGGACCCGGGGTGAAATGCAACCAACTCTTGTGAGCGCAGGTTGGTCTTACCTGGTCTTGTGGTGAGGGCTGGTGCTCAGAGGCGTCTGTTAGCGGTTTGGCACTGTTAGCAGTGGCTTGAGTCTTGCCCAAAATGATATCCAGGTCGCTTTCCACTCGACTTTCGCACATGGCATGCATATGTGGTACCAAAACAAACACAAGTGTCCGCGCGCACGTGTCCGCGTGTCACGTGCCCCCCCCCACTATTAATATATTTTAATGAAAATCTACAAAAGTAAGTGTTTAAACAAGAGAAAAATGTGAGAAAATGTTAATACCAGTCTCAGAAAGGTGTATAATGTGTCTGGTGAAGCGTTTTCAGCCTTAAAACATGTAGAATAATTGTAAAATATAAAATTGTCCTACTTCGCGGATTTCACTGATTGCGGGCTATTTCTGCCCTAACCCCCCTAACCCCCGCGATAAACGAGGGTTCACTGTACACGAGTCACCTGACTCTGGATGTATTTTGTTCCTCACCATTATTTTTAAAAAAAAACAAAAAAACCTGCAGTCTGTAACAGGAAAACTGCATTTTTTTCCGTATCCAAAATACTGCATTATGCAGTACAATGCAGTAAAATGAAGTATGTTTGGTCGTCTATTGGAATAAGATGTAATATGATGCTAATGTTAACAATTAGACAAGCCCCCTGCTTTCAGCTACATATCTCCATTTGATGCAGAAATAATACGACCACACGAAGGCTGAAGTATTTAAACATGTCCAAATGTCTGTAGTGTCAATGTTTAGCGGCACTTTACTCACCACATGAGAAAGAGAAATGTGTTCCTGCAAACATCATCGGGGACACTTACTTTTTTGTCAGGGGCTTTCTGCAGAACGTGGTCACCTCCGACCACGGTCACCTTATTTGCGTTTCCTGCCACTGTCTTTCGACAGCTAAAAAAATCCTGTTTGCTCTGAGCGACTTTTGGTGGATTTTGCCGTGGTCAGTCATATATATAGACCACATAGAATGCAGTACACAGCAGTACATTAATAATATACTATATAATATACAGTAGAGTCATAATCACAAATGTCACTTCAATAATAAAACTTTTTGAAAATGTAACATTATAAAATCTTTATGTCTGGAGTGACAGATGTGTCCTGTAATTACCATGTAATAACTATAATTAAGATAAGATAAGATAATCCTTTATTTGTCCCACAATGGGGAAATTGCAGTGTCACAACGCAAGTTTCAGAAACAGTAGGAAAATATGAGCATGCATCAAATTAAGATGAATAAAAATAATAAGTATGTTCAATCAACTAAAAAACACAACACTGTAAGGTTAAAAAGCACAGGAACGCTGCACAATAAATGTCTTTGATTCTGAGCACTGAACAAACAGCAGTTAAAGTGACTCCAGTTCAGTAATATATAATATCACTACAATAAAGATGATTGTGTACAGTGCAGTGATGGACAGTGGTGGTTAAATAAATAAGTAGCAGGTAAAGTGACTTTAAATAATATTGCACATTGTTATTATTACTATGGAGATGAACATGACTAGCATTGATCATTGTACAATTACATTTATGTAATAACTATAATTACACTTATGTAATAACTATAACTACACTTATGTAATAACTATAATTACACGTATGTAATAACTATAACTACACTTATGTAATAACTATAATTAAACTTAAGGTTCACTGAGCTCCAGTATGAAATAAATGAACAGGACATTACTCCAAACTTCTGGCACGCACATAAATGCACACAGATCACACATTTGTAATAATTTAATAACAATAATTATTGAATTCAAAATAAAATTTGGAGTTGTTGATTTGAGTGTTTTTTATCTTTTATCTTTCTCTCTCTATCTCCCTTTGACTTTACCAATAACTTCATCCCGGGTCTATACATTTTATACATTTTTCTATATCCTAAAATCCATCCTCTGTGTAAAAACTCAGTGTGGAAATGTCCAGAAGTCGCTGAAAATCCTGTGGTAAAGGCAGATCTCCTTAAGTGCCCTCTGCTCCGTCAGGCTGTGGTGATGGGCAGAGACTCAGGAGCAGTGGAGCGAGGGCAGTCCTCTCTCTTTCTTTCTCTCTCTCTCTCTCCTCAGAAAAGCGATTGTATTCAGGGCGAGTTAAAAAACGTCGGAAGATACGCTTCTTCTTCTGTCCCCAAGAAGTCTGTGAAGAACTCGCAATTCCATTCTGTTTGGACCTGGTATTATCGGAGAGAGGACAGGAGAGAGAGAGGGGGGGCGGGGGAGAGGAGAGAGAGAGAGGGGGAGGGAGAAAGGAGAGAGAGAGAGAGAGAGAGAGAGAGAGGGGGGGAGAGAGAGAGAGAGGGGGAGGGAGAAAGGAGAGAGAGAGAGAGAGAGAGAGAGAGAAGGGAGGGCAGACAGAGAGACGGAAAGTAAAAAGGAGAGAGAAAAGGAGACAGACGAATAAGGTCAGGAGAGGGAGAGGAGAGAAAGAAAGAGAAGTAGAGTAGTAGGTATAGAGAGAGAGAGGGAAAGCAGAGAGAGGGAGAGAGAGAAAGGAAAGGAAGAGAAAGAGGGAAAAGGAGAGTGAGTAATAAGGACAGGAGAGGGGAAACGACAGGGGGAGGGAGAGACAGATAAAAGGAGCAAGAGGAGAGAGAGGGAGAGAGAGAGAAAGAGAGAGGGAGAGGAAGAGAGAAGGAGAGAGGGAGTGAGAGATAAGGCTGGAATAGCAAGTGACTTCAGTTTTAACAATGCATTTCTTTAAGAGTCCAAAACCGTAGCAAGAAATCCACTGAAAATAAATATGACCATAGACATATTAGTCCGTCAGGAGAGATGGAGGAGAGGAAGAGAAGAATATGGAGAGAGAGAGAGAGAGAGAGAGAGATAAGGCCGGGAATAGCAAGTGACTTCAGTTTTAACAATGCTTTGGTTTGTTTTTTATTCGTACAGGGACAGTGCGACATTAACCAAGACAAACGTCAGAGGAAAGAAGCTGGTGCCACGTTCTGACACGAACGTTCATTTACCCTGAGCTGCCTGAGCGGCTGCTGGAAATACTGAAACTACAGGCCCAGTGTTTGTGGATAAACTCACCAAAAATAAATGATCATAGATATTACTTAGGATTACAGTCTTACACTTAACTGACATTGACACTGCTGCTTAAAGGACACTGACACTGCTGCTTAAAGGACACTGACACTGCTGCTTAAATGACACTTAAATTACACTGACACCGCTGCTTAAATGACTCTGACACTGCTGCTTAAATGACTCGGACACTGCTGCTTAAATGACTCGGACACTCTGACACTACTGCTTAAATTACTCTGACACTGCTGCTTAAATGACTCTGGCACTACTGCTTAAATGACACTGACACTGCTGCTTAAAGGACACTGACAGTACTGCTTAAAGGACACTGACACTGCTGCTTAAATGACTCTGACACTGCTGCTTAAATGGCACGTACATGACACTGCCACTGCTGCTTAAATGACACTGCCACTGCTGCTTAAACAACACTTAAATTACACCGACACTGCTGCTTAAATGACTGACACTGCTGCTTAAATGACTCAGACACTGCTGCTTAAATGACACTGACACTGTTGCTTACTTGACTCACCATCGCCGTGTGTAAACGACGAGTGAACGCACCATCGCCGTGTGTAAAAGACAAGTGAACGCACCATCGACATGTTTAAACAACACATGAACGCACCATCGCTGTGTGTAAACGACACGTGAACGCACCATCGCCGTGTGTAAAAGACAAGTGAACGCACCATCGCTGTGTGTAAACGATCGCTGCGTGTAAATGACAAGTGAACGCACCATCAGAAGGAAGGAGGAGAGGTGGAAAAGGGCAGAGAGAGTGAAAGGAGAAGAATGATAAAGATTTTTTTTTTTTTCTCTCAAACTGAAAACACTTGATTCGTCTGGATGCTCCTCACAAAACTCCTTCAGATGTGATTTAGTTTCTCTTCAAACTTTTGTCCAGACAGTTCGTGTGATCATGTCACATCACCAGGAAATCAATTAAAGGTTTCCAGTTTCTTTTTTTAAAACGAAAAAAGTCTCTAATATAAATCTGTTCTTTTCTCACTCTGGGTTTTTCAAACGAACGCCTCGCTGCTCCGAACAATCTGTGATCTAAAATATGAAATTTAAATCTACGTTTCCGTCAGACACCATCCATCCATCCATCCATTTTCTTCCGCTTATCCGGGGCCGGGTCGCGGGGGCAACAGTCTAAGCAGGGACCTCCAGACTTCCTTCACCCCGGACACTTCCTCCAGCTCCTCCGGGGGGACCCCAAGGCGTTCCCAGGCCAGCCGGGACACATAGTCCCTCCAGCGTGTCCTGGGTCTTCCCCGGGGCCTCCTCCCGGTGGGACATGCCCGGAACACCTCCCGAGGGAGGCGTCCAGGAGGCATCCGGAACAGATGCCCGAGCCACCTCAGCTGGCTCCTCTCCACGTGGAGAAGCAGCGGCTCTACTCCGAGCTCCTCCCGTGTGACCAAGCTCCTCACCCTATCTCTAAGGGTGCGCCCAGCCACTCTGCGGAGGAAACTCATTTCGGCCGCTTGTATCCGCGATCTCGTCCTTTCGGTCATTACCCAAAGCTCATGGCCATAGGTGAGGGTAGGAACGTAGATTGACCGGTAAATTGAGAGCTTCGCCTTTTGGCTCAGCTCCCTCTTCACCACAACGGTCCGGTACAACGACCGCATCACTGCCGACGCTGCACCAATCCGCCTGTCAATCTCACGCTCCATCCTCCCCTCACTCGTGAACAAGACCCCGAGATACTTGAACTCCTCCACTTGAGGCAAGGACTCTCCACCCACCCAGAGAGGGCAAACCACCTTTTTCCGGTCGAGGACCATGGCCTCGGATTTGGAGGAGCTGATCTTCATCCCAGCCGCTTCACACTCGGCTGCGAACCGCCCCAGTGCACATTGGAGGTCCCGGTTTGATGAAGCCATCAGGACAACATCATCCGCAAACAGCAGAGATGAGATCCTGTGGTTCCCAAACCGGATCCCCTCCGGCCCCTGACTGCGCCTAGAAATTCTGTCCATAAATATAATGAACAGAACCGGTGACAAAGGGCAGCCCTGGCGGAGTCCAACATGCACCGGAAACAGGTCCGACTTACTACCGGCAATGCGAACACAGCTCCTGCTCCGGTCATACAGGGATCGAACAGCCCTTAACAAAGGGCCCCGACCCCCGTACTCCCAGAGCACCCTCCACAGGACCCCACGAGGGACACGGTCGAATGCCTTCTCCAGATCCACAAAGCACATGTGGACTGGTTGGGCAAACTCCCATGCACCCTCGAGCACCCGATGGAGAGTATAGAGCTGGTCCAGTGTTCCCCGGCCGGGACGAAAACCACACTGCTCCTCCTGAATCCGAGGTTCGACTATCGGTCGAATTCTCCTCTCCAGCACCCTGGAATAGACCTTACCGGGAAGGCTGAGGAGTGTGATTCCACGATAGTTGGAACACACCCTCCGGTCCCCCTTCTTAAACAGAGGGACCACCACCCCGGTCTGCCATTCCAGAGGTACTGTCCCCGACCGCCACGCGATGTTGCAGAGACGTGTCAGCCAAGACAGCCCTACAACATCCAGCGACTTGAGATACTCAGGACGGATCTCATCCACCCCCGGGGCCTTGCCACCGAGGAGCTTTCCAACCACCTCAGTGACTTCAGCCAGGGTGATGAGTGAGTCCGACCCCGAGTCCCCAGCCTCTGCTTCCTCCTCGGAAGACATGACGGCGGGATTGAGGAGATCCTCAAAGTATTCCTTCCACCGTCCGACAACATCCCCAGTCGAGGTCAACAGCTCCCCACCCACACTGTAAACAGTGTTTGTGGAGCACTGCTTCCCCCTCCTGAGGCGCCGGACGGTTTGCCAGAATTTCTTTGAGGCCGTCCGATAGTCCTCCTCCATGGCCTCTCCGAACTCCTCCCAACTCCGAGTTTTTGCCTCTGCCACCGCCCGGGCTGCAGCACGCTTAGCCCGCCGGTACCCGTCGGCTGCCTCCGGAGTCCCACGAGCCAACAAGGCCCGATAGGACTCCTTCTTCAGCCTGACGGCATCCCTTACTTCCGGTGTCCACCACCGGGTTCGGGGATTGCCGCCGCGACAGGCACCACAGGCCTTACGACCACAGCTACGGGCGGCCGCATCGACAATAGAGGCCGAGAACAGAGCCCATTCGGACTCTATGTCCCCAGCCTCCCCCCGGAATCTGGGAGAAGCTCTCCCGGAGGTGCGAGTTGAAGGTGCCCCTGGCAGAGGGCTCTGCCAGGCGTTCCCAACAGACCTTCACTACGCGCTTGGGCCTGCCATGTCTTTCCGGCTTCCTCCCCTGCCAGCGGACCCAACTCACCACCAGGGGGTGATCGGGTGGCAGCTCTGCCCCTCTCTTCACCCGAGTGTCCAAGACACGCGGCCGGAGGAGTCAGATGACACGACAACAAAGTCGATCATCGACCTCCGTCCTAAGTGTCCTGGTGCCACGTGCACTGATGGACACCCTTGTGCTCGAACATGGTGTTCGTTATGGACAAACTGTGGCTAGCACAGAAGTCCAATAACAGAACACCACTCGGGTTCAGATCAGGGAGGCCGTTCCTCCCAATCACCCCTCTCCAGGTGTCACTGTCGTTGCCCACGTGGGCGTTGAAGTCCCCCAGGAGAACAACGGAGTCCCCGGTCGGTGCACTGTCCAGTACCCCTCCCAGGCACTCCAAGAAGGCCGGGTACTCTGCACTGCTGTTCGGCCCGTAGGCCGACACAACAGTGAGAGACCTGTCCCTGACCCGAAGGCGCAGGGACGCGACCCTCTCGTTCACCGGGGTGAACTCCAACACACAGCGGCTGAGCCGTGGGGCAATGAGTAGGCCCACACCGGCCCGCCGCCGTTCCCCGCGGGCAACGCCAGAGAAATGGAGAGTCCAGCCCCCTTCAAGGAGTTGGGTTCCAGAGCCCAGGCTGTGCGTGGAGGTGAGGCCGACTATATCTAGTCGATAGCGCTCAACCTCCCGCACGAGCTCAGGCTCCTTCCCCCCAGCGAGGTGACATTCCATGTCCCCAGAGCTAGTCTCCATGTCCGGAGATCTGGTCGCCGAGGCCCCTGCCTTCGGCTGCCGCCCAGATCTCTCTGCACCCGGCCCTTATGGATCCTCCTGTGGGTGGTGGGTCCACGGGAGGACGGCCCCACGTCGCTCCTTCGGGCTGAGCCCGGCCGGGCCCCATGGGGAAAGGCCCGGCCACCAGGCGCTCGTTCGCGAGCTCCCACCCCAGGCCTGGCTCCAGGGTGGGGCCCCGGTGACGCCGATCCGGGCGACGTAACTGACCTCGATTGAATACTCATCATAAGGGCTTCTGAACCGCTCTTGGTCTGACCCGTCCCCCAGGACCTGTTTGCCTTGGGTGACCCTACCAGGGGCATAAAGCCCCCGACAACATAGCTCCCGGGATCATTCGGGCACTCAAACCCCTCTCCACCACGTTAAGGTGGCGGCTCAAGGAGGGGGGGGGGGGGGGGGGGGGGTACGTTTCCGTCAGACACGATCCATCATAATCTCATCGTCTGAAAACACGAAATTATAGAGACGTGGGTAATTAAAAACCTCATCTGGATCTTTCTTTTTCTTTCTTTCTCTTTGTTGCTCCCTCTCTCTGTCTCTCTCTACCCCCTCTGTCTCCCTTTATTATCTCCCCTCTCTCTTTCTTTCTTTCTTTCTGTTCCTCCCTCTCTCTCTATTGCTCTCTCTCTACCCACTCTCTTTCTCGCGCTCTCTTTCCCTCTCTAAATCTCTCTCTCTATCCCTATCTCTTTCTTTTTATCTCTCACCCTCTCTCTCTCTCTCTGTACACCCTCTGTCTCCTTTTATTATCTCTCCTCTCTCTCTCTCTATCGCTCTCTCTCTACCCCCTGTCTCCAACTCTTTATCGCTCCCCCTCTCTTTATTTCTGTTGCTCTCTCTCTCTCTCTCTTGCTCTCTCTTTCTCTCTCTCTATCTCTCTTTCTACCCCGTCTCTCTCTGTTGCTTCCTTTCTCTCTCTCCCTCTCTCTCTCCACACTCTCTCTCTCTCTCTCTCTGTCTATCTCTCTACCCCCTTTCTTTCTTTCTTTCTCCATCTCTCTCTCTCTACGTTCTCTGTCTCCTTTTTATCTCTCCCTCTATTTCTGTTCCTCCCTCTCTCGCTCTCTCTCGCTCTACCCCCTGTCTCTCCCTCTTTTTATCTCTCCCCTCTTTTTCTTTCTTTCTTTCTTTCTTTCTTTCTTTCTCTTTCTGTTCCTCTCTCTCTACCCCCATTCTCTCCCTCTTTTATTTCTTTCTCTTTCTTTCTTTCTTTCTTTCTTTCCTTTCTTTCTTTCTTTCTTTCTTTCTCTCTCTCTCTTTCTCTCTCTCTCTCTTCCTCTCTATGTTGCTCTCCTTCCCTTTCTCTCTCTCATCCCCTTCCCTCTTTTTCTATCTTTCTTTCCTTATTTCTTTCCTTAAACGCCCTCCTTCCATCTCTCTTTCTCTCCCATCTATCCTTCATTCATCCTTTTCTCTATCTCTTCCCTCTTTACGCTTCCTCTCCTCATATCTGCCTTTTCTCTCTCTCTGTTGCTCCCTTTCTCTCTCTCTCTCTCCACACTCTCTCTCTCTGTCTATCTCTCTACCCCCTTTCTTTCTTTCTTTCTTTCTTTCTTTCTTCCTCCATGTCTCTCTCTCTACCCTCTCTGTCTCCTTTTTATCTCTCCCTCTCTTTCTTTCTTTCTTTCTGTTCCTCCCTCTCTCTCTCTCTCTCTACCCCCTGTCTCTCCCTCTTTTTATCTCTCACCTCTTGTTCTTTCTTTCTTTCGTTCTTTCTTTCTTTATTTCTGTTCCTCTCTCTCTCTCTCTACCCCCACTCTCTCCCTCTTCTCTCTCCCTCTTTTGATCTCTTTCTCTTTCTTTCTTTCCTTTCTCTCTCTCTCTTTCTCTCTCTCTCTCTTTCTCTCTCTCTCTTCCTCTCTCTATGTTGCTCTCCTTCCCTTTCTCTCTCTCATCCCCTTCCCTCTTTTTCTATCTTTCTTTCCTTATTTCTTTCCTTAAACCCTCTCCTTCCATCTCACTTTCTCTTCCATCTATCCTTCATTCATCCTTTTCTCTATCTCTTCCCTCTTTACTCTTTCTCTCTTTTTTATCATTATGGAATCAGAATTGGTTTTAAATATCAAGTTTATTCCTTAGTATCGAAATGTACTCCTTCAAACCAGCCTGTCCTCCATCACTCTTTCCTCTCCTCTTTCCTCTCCTCCATCTCTCCCATCCCTCCTTCCCTATCTGAGCTGAATTGAGATTTCAGAATCGTGAGTTTATTTGAAATCGTCGTGTCGCTCGTCTTCTGACGGCTTGGAGACGGACATTTGTTTTTTTTCCCCCTTTCTTTCGTCTGTCATTGGTTCTCCTCATCTTCTCATCTTCTCATCCTCCACTCGCTTTGCACAAAATGGCTCCCAAAAAGAGCGAATGAAAACGAAAGAACGAAAGAGGGCTGTTTAATTTCAACATCGATCAATCTCCAATCAGGCCCCACGAACGAGGGTAATCAAAGACTCTGAGAGACCGGGCTGTTTCTGAGAGAGAGAGGGGGGAGAAGAGGAGAGGAGGATGAGAGAGAGAGAGGAGAGGAAGATGAGAGAAGGAGAGAGGGAGAGGAAAGGAGGAGAGAGGGAGAGAGAGAGGGAGGAGAGAGAGAAAGAGAGGGAGAGGAAGAGGATGAAGAGAGAGGGAGGGGAGAGGAGAAGCGAGGGAGAGAGAGAGGAGAGGGAGAGAGAGAGAAGGAGAGAGGGAGAGAGAGCGAGGCAGTAGAGAGAAAGAGGGAGACTATCAGAGAGAGGGGGACAAGAGAAAGGAAAGAGGGAGACAGGGAGAAAGCAGAGAGAGAGAGAAGAGAGAGGGATAGAGAATGACAGAGAGGGATGGAAAGAGAGAGAGGCAGTAGAGAGAAAGAGGGAGACAGGGAGGAAGCAGAGAGAGGGATAGAGAGCGACAGAGAGATGGAGAGAGAGAGAGAGAGATAAAGATTGGCAGTAGAGAGAAAGACGGAGAGAATCTGACAAAAAACGGTCAATGCATTCCCGGCCTGTTTGTGTATCAGGGATATTCCTCCTACTCCTCCTCTTCTCTCTCTCTCTCTTTCTCTCCCTTTCTCTGCATCCCCTCCCCTCTTTGCCCTCTCTCCTCCCTCTCTCTTTCCCTCCCTCCTTTTCTTTTCTCTCTCTCTCCTCTGAAGCTCTGGAGCCAATTGGGCGTGTGATTGAAGATGGCGTGAGCGAGGAGCCGTCGAAGCGGAGGATAAACAGATGTATCGCTCCGATAAAAGAGAAAGAGAGGGATGGAGGGAAGATGTGATGAGAGGAAAGAACGAAGGAAAGACAGAAAGTGTGGGAGGAGCAGAAAGAGAGAGAGAATAAGAGTAAGAAGAGAGTAATAGTGAGACACGAATAAAGAGAGAGAGAAAGAGATGGGGATAGAGAGAGTGTGAGTGAGAGAGGGGGAGAGTATGAAAAAGAGGGAGAGAGAAAGGGAGGGTAAAGAGAGATGGAGTGGATGAAAATGAAAAGGAGGGAGTGAGAAAGAGAGGGAGGGCAGATGAAGAGAAAAGAAAGACGGGAAGATAGAGAGATGAGGGAGAGAGATAGAGAAGGGGAAGAGAGCAATGGAGGGAGTAAGAGAAAGTGGGGCAAAGAGAAGAAAAGAGAGAGGGAGAGAAGTTAAGTGAGAGGGAGGGAGGGAGAAAGAGAGGAAGAGAGAGACCGATGAAGGGAGAGGAAGAGAGAAAGAGCGATGGAGGGAGAAAGAGAGAATGGAGCAAAGTGAAGGAAAGAGAGAGGGAGGGAGATAGTGGGAGAGAGGGGGGAGAGAAAGAGTGAAGGGGTGAGAGAGATCGAGAATGAGAAATGAGGGAGAGAGGGAAGGAAAAAGAGAGGGAGAGAACATAAGTGAGATGGAGGGAGAGAGGGAGGGATAAAGAGAAAGTGAGGAAAGAGAAGAAAAGAGAGAGGGAGAAAATGCAAGTGAGAGTGATGGAGAGAGATAGAGGGAGAGAGGAGGAGAAAGAGAGAGAGCAATGGAGAGAGAGAAAAAAAGAGAGCAATGGAGGGAGAGAAAGAGAGAGAGCGATGGAGGGAGAAAGAGAGAATGAAGCAAAGTGGAGGAAAGAGAGATGGAGAGAAGGTAAGTGAGAGTGATGGAGAGAGAGAGAGAGAAAGAGCAATGGAGGGAGAGAGAGAAAGAGTGATGGAGGGAGAGAAAGAGAGAAAGAGCAATGGAGGGAGAGGAAGAGAGAAAGAGCAATGGAGGGAGAGGAAGAGAGAAAGAGTGATGGAGGGAGAGAAAGAGCAATGGAGGGAGAGAACGAGAGAGAGTGATGGAGGGAGAGGAAGGGAGAAAGAGTGATGGAGGGAGAGAGAAAGAGCGATGGAGGGAGAGGAAGAGAGAAAGAGCGATGGAGGGAGAGGAAGAGAGAAAGAGCAATGGAGGGAGAGGAAGAGAGAAATAGTGATGGAGGGAGAGAAACAGCGATGGAGGGAGAGAAAGAGAGAAAGCAATGGAGGGAGAGAAAGAGAAATGGAGGGAGAGGAAGAGAGAATGACGCAAAGTGGAGGAAAGAGATGGAGAGAAGGTAAGTGAGAGTGATCGAGAGAGAGAGAGGGAGAGAGGAGGAGAGAAAGAGTAAGGGAGTAGAGAGAGATGGCAGGAGAAAAAAGAGTGGGGCAAAGGGATGGAAAGAGAGAGGGAGAGAAAAAAAAGATTTGAAGTGTAGAGGTCAAAGAAGAGAAGAGGCTACGAGGCGTTCAAGTGCAGCTCGTAATTTAGCATTAGCAATAACCGAGCTATAGTCGCTACTAAAACGACAAACGCACGCCTGCCATTTTTCTCTTTTACGATTTTCAGAGCGTTTCTTTTTCCGTTCCACCTTGTGATGTCACGAAGAGGAGGTGTAGTTCAGGGGAGATTGGCAATTCCAGTTCAAAAAGAAAGAAAAGAGAAGGAGAGATAGAAAAGAAGGAGGGATGATGGAGTGAGGGGGGATAAGAGAAATGGAGAGAGAGAGGGGTTGGGAGCAGAGGGAGGGGAAAGAGAAAAGGAGGTGATGAAAACAAGGGAGGAAGAGGTAGAGGGAGAGAAAAAGAAAGAAAAGAGAGGGAGGAGAGAGAGAAGAAGGAGAAAGAAGGAGAGACAGAGTGAGGGAAGGAGATAAGAGAAATGGAGGGAGATGGAGAGAGAGTAGGGGCAGAGGAAGAGAAAAGAGAGGAAGAAAGAGAAAGAAAAAGGAAGGACATGCAGGAAAGGAAGGAGAGCAAAATGGAGGTAAGGAAGCGACGGGGAGAGAAAGTGAAAGAGAGATGAAGAAGAAAAGAGAAGGAAGGAGGAGAGAGAGAGAGAAAGAAGCAAAGAGAAGGAGGGAAGAGAAAGAGAGAGAGGGAGAACAAGAGGTAGAGCTGGGGAGAGAAAGAGAGATGGAGATAATGAAAATGAGGGAGAGAGAGAGAGGTTGAAGGAGAAGGGGGCAGATGGAGGGAAGAGAGAGAGAGAATGTAAGTGAATGAGAGAGAGAGAGCAAGTGAGAGAGGGAGGGAGAGGGAGAGAAAAAGAAAGACAAGAGAGAGAGAGACTGGACAGAAGGAAAGAGATTGGAGGCAGAGGAAGAGAAAAGAGAGAGAGGGCAGGAAGGAATGATGGGGATGGAGAGGAAGAAAGAGAGGCAGAGGGAGAAACAGAAGAAGAAGGAGAGCTAAATGGAGGGAGAGAAGAGAGAGAGAGAAAGAGAGAGAGAAGAAGCAAAGAGAAGGAGGGGGAAGAGAGGGAGAGACAGAGAGAGAGAGAGAGAGAAGAAGCAAAGAGAAGGAGGGGGAAGAGAGAGAGAGAGACAGAGAGAAAGAGAGAGAGAAGAAGCAAAGAGAAGGAGGGGGAAGAGAGAGAGAGAGCGAGAAGAAGCAAAGAGAAGGCGGGGAAGAGAGAGAGAGAGAGAGAGAGAGAGAGAGAGAGAGAGAGAGAGAGAAGAAGCAAAGAAAAGGAGGAGGGGGGAGAGAGAGAAGAAGCAAAGAGAAGGAGGGGGAAGAGAGAGAGACAGAGAGAGAGAGAGAGACAAGAAGCAAAGAGAAGGAGGGGGAAGAGAGAGAGAGAGACAGAGAGAGAGAGAGAGAGAAGAAGCAAAGAGAAGGAGGAGGAAGAGAGAGAGAGAGAGAGAGAGAGGTAGAGAAGAAGCAAAGAGAAGGAGGAGGAAGAGAGAGAGACAGAGAGAGAGAGAGAGAAGAAGCAAAGAGAAGGAGGAGGAAGAGAGAGAGAGATGAAGAGAGAGGGAGAAAAAGAGGTAGAGATGGGGAGAGAAAGATAAAATGGGGGAGAGAGAGGTGGAAGGAGAAAGTGGAAGGAGGGGGGGCAGATGGAAGGAAAAGAGAGAGAGAATGTGAATGAAAGTGAATGAGAGAGGGAGGGAGAGAAAAATAAAGAAAAGAGAGGGAGAAACAGGAAAGGAAAAAGAGAAGGAGGGAAAAAGATAAGAGAAATGGAGGGAGATGGCAAAAGAGTGGAGGCAGAGGAAGAGAAAAAAGAGAAGGAAGAGGAAGAGAGAGAGACAGAGAGAGATAGAGAAGCAAAGAGAAGGAGGAGGAAGAGAGAAGAAGAAGAAGAAGAAAAAGAAGAAGAAGAAGAAGAAGAAGAAGAAGAAGAGGGTGAGGGACAGGGTGGGAGAGGAAAATCGTCAGGTTTTGTCCCTGGATTTGGCGAAATGTAAAAATTCCGTAAATGTCATATTGTCTCGGAGGGTAATATAAGTCAGACAAAAACGAAAGAATTCCAAAACAAATTCTGCGACAGCGCGGATATTACACGAGACAGCCCTTCCAAGAGTTTAATCTGAAAAGCACTAAAAGTTTAATTTTACAGCAGCTGCTTCCTCGTGACAGCCAACTGAAAAATGCATGAACTTTTAATTTAAAAACTATGGCAAATATAACCAGGTTTTTATGAGAAGAAATGAAAAATAGATCCAGTATTTTCACTTTAAATGTTCTGTACATGTTTCCACTGGAAATTAAAAGTCCAATATTCCCAAAAATGGACTCTTGTGAGGTTTGAGTCGTTGTAACGATGTTTCCTCCTCAAAAACAGACCTGGAGTTGTGTTTTTTTGTTTGTTTCAATAACTCTTTATTATTCGTCTGTTTACATCTCCAAAGCTTAACTGTTCTGTTCCACCTCGTGATGTCATGAAGCGATAATTTTCAATTTATCAGCTCATTTTTACACTTTGATCAGTGGAGATTGGCAATTCCACGTCTGAAATGATCCAAAAGATTCTTACGGAGGTTGACAGAAGCCATATTCATTAGCAATATTTGTTCTTCCTCATTATCCTGAGATAACGAGACAATTAATTTGAGATCTCGAGAAAACAACTGAAATGTGGAACGGAGTTGATGGACATCTCGCTGCCTGGACCATCGACTACCTCACTGACCGTCCACAGTACGTGCGGCTGCACGGCTGTGAGTCAGAGGTGGTCGTCTGCAGCACTGGGGTCCCCCAGGGAACTGTCCTCTCACCCTTCCTCTTCACCCTCTACACCTCGGACTTCACACACAACACGGACAGCTGCCATCTCCAGAAGTTCTCTGACGACTCGGCCATTGTGGGCTGTGTGTCTGAGGGGAACGAGCTGGAGTACCGCTCGGTCATCAGAGACTTTGTGGACTGGTGTGGGCGCAACCACCTGAGCCTGAACACCAGTAAGACAAAGGAGCTGGTGATGGACTTCAGGAGGAGACCACTACCTCACTCACCAGTGAACATCCAGGGGCAGGACATAGAGACTGTGGACAGTTTCAAGTACCTGGGTGTTCACCTCAACAATAAACTGGACTGGTCCCACAACACCGACGCCCTGTACAAGAAGGGCCAAAGTCGCCTCCACCTCCTGAGGAGACTGAGGTCCTTTGGAGTGTGCAGGCCTCTGCTCAAGACCTTTTATGACTCTGTGGTGGCCTCTGCTCTCCTCTACGCTGTCGTCTGCTGGGCCCAGAGCAGCACAGAACGGGACAGAAAAAGACTCTGGAGGGCCAGCTCTGTCCTGGGCTGTCCTCTGGACTCTGTAGAGGAGGTGGCTGAGAGGAGGGTGCACCTCCCACCCTCTGCAGAGGAGCTGAGCAGCTCCTTCAGTAGTCGACTGAGGCACCCCCAGTGCAAGAAGGAGCGCTACCGCAGATCCTTCATCCCCACCGCCATCACATTGTATAACTCTACTATACAGGCCAGACGTGCAATATCCTCTTTTCCATGTTGATGTTTGAAGAAGAAGAAGCAACTTTATTGATCTCACACAGGATAAATTCTTCTCTGCATTTAATCCATCCTGTTATTAGGAGCAGTGGGCAGCACATTACTGCGCCCGGGGACCATCTCCATGATCTTGTTGCTTCGGTTTGGTCAGGACCTCAGCTGGAGGATTTTACCTGGAGCATGTTTTGGGTTGATGGAGGAAACCCACCCAGACACGGGGAGAACATGCAAACTCCACACAGAAAAGCTCGGGCGACCCGGGGATCGAACCCGGAACCTTCTTGCTGTGAGGCATGAGCGCTAGGCACTCAGCTACCATGCCGCCACGGTGTATTGTTATTATTATTACTATTTCCATTATTATTATTATTATTATTATTAATTGTTATAATGACTATTTTTATTATTACTTACTTTATCCCATTCTTGCCTGCATGCACTTTTTCTTTCTTGTCCAAATGTCCTGGAGCTACTGTGGCAAGTAAATTTCTCCTGTGTGAGATCAATAAAGTCTTATCTTATCTTATCTTATCTTATTTTATGTCTATGGCCACATTGTGACAGGCTGAGTCAGGTTTGGTCCAGGTTTGGTCCAGGTTTGGTCCAGGAAAAGGGAAAGATGAAGAGAGGAGGAGGAGAGATGAAGAGGAGGAGAAAGGAGAACAGAGATAAGGGAGGAGGGGGAGGAGGAGATGAGGAAGAGGAGGAGAGGAAGCGGTAGAGAAGAGGAGGGGGAGAGAGAAGGACAGAGATGAGGAAGGAACAAGAAGGAGAGAGGAGGTTCAGATCTTTAACCTTTAAACAAGAGAGGATTGGGAAGAGAAGAGGCGGAGGAGGGAAGGAGACAGAGAAGAGGAGGGGGCGGACAGAGGAGGAGGAGAAGAGAGGGAAGAGAGGTAGAGAGAGAGGAAAGGAAGAAGAGAGGAAAAAGAGAGAAGAAAAGAAGAAAGAGAGAGAAAAGAGAGGAAGAGAGAGAAGAGAGGAAGAAGAGAGGAAGAAGAGAGAGAAGAGAGGAAGAAGGAGAGAAGAAGAGAGGAAGAAGAGAGAGAAGAGAGGAAGAAGGGAGAGAAGAGAGGAAGAAGAGAGAGACAGAAGAGAGGAAGAAAGAGAGAAAAAAAGAGAAGAAGAGAGAGAAGAGAGGAAGAAGAGAGAGAAGAGAGGTAGAGAGAGAGGAAAGGAAGAAGAGAGAAGAGAGGAAAAAGAGAGAAGAGAAGAGAGAGAAAAGAGGAAGAGAGAGAAGAGAGGAAGAAGAGAGAGAAGAGAAGAAGAGAGGAAGACTTTGACTTTGACTTTTAAAATACATTTATTATTATATTAAAATGTCAGCACTCCAACATGATCAAGCCACAGACACCAAACAAAGGGAAACCCCTCCTAAAAGTCCAGTACTAGCTGCCCCTCCCTCAGCTCACACAGGGCTGACCCCACTGTCCACACGGCTTCAGTCTCCCAGCTCTCCCACCAGTGAGCTGTAGCTGTGCTCCAGTCTGAGGCGACCCTTCACCAGACGCCTCAGCAGAAGTTCAGGGTCTGTACAACCTGTCCCAGCTCTCCAGTTTCTTCTTGTGAGCCAAATACTCAGCTTCGCCTGCCCCAGGACGAAGCTGACCAGCCCCACAGTCCGGCGCCGCGCTGCACTGTACCGCGGTCCCAACACAAACAGCTCCCTGGTGAGGTCTTGGCCCAACCTCTGGAGCCAGTGTCCCAAAAGAGAGAAGAGAGGAAGAAGGGAGAGAAGAGAGGAAGAAGAGAGATAGGAGAGGAAGAAAGAGAGACAGAAGAGAGGAAGAAAGAGAGAAAAAAGAGAAGAAGAGAGAGAAAAGAGAGAGAAGAGAGGAAGAAAGAGAGGGGAAGAGAGAGAGAAGAGAGGAAGAAAGAGAGGGAGAAGAGAGGAAGAAAGAGAGAAGAGAGGAAGAAATAGAGAAGAGAGGAAGAAAAGAAGGAGAAAAGAGGAAGAAAAAGAGAGAGAAGAGAGGAAGAAGAGAGAGAAGAGAGAAAGAGAGAGAAGAGAGGAAGAAGAGAGAGAGAAGAGAGGAAGAAAGAGAGAAGAGAGGAAGAAGAGAGAGAGAAGAGAGGAAGAAAGAGAGGGAGAAGAGAGGAAGAAGAGAGAGAAGAGAGGAAGAAGAGAGAGAAGAGAGGAAGAAGGGTGAGAAGAGAGGAAGAAGAGAGAGGAAGAGAGAAGAGAGGAAGAAAGAGAGAGAAGAGAGGAAGAAGAGAGAGAGAGAAAGAGAGTAAGAAAGAGAGAAAAGAGGAAAGAGAGAAGAGAGGAAGAAATAGAGAAGAGAGGAAGAAGAGTGGGAGAAAAGAGGAAGAAAGAGAGAGAGAAGAGAGGAAGAAAGAGAGAGAAGAGAAGAAGAAAGAGAGAGAGGAAGAAAGAGAGAAAAAAGAGGAAGAAGAGAGAAGAGAGGAAGAAAGAGAGAGAAGAGAGGAAGAAGAGAGAGAGAAGAGAGGAAGAAAGAGAGGGAGAAGAGAGGAAGAAAGAGAGAGAAGAGAGGAAGAAGAGAGAAGAGAGGAAGAAAGAGAGAGAGAAGAGAGGAGGAAAAGATCAGGTACACCTTTAACAGATGACCTACTTAACCCAAGTTTAAAAACGCCTTTTTCTTTCTCCCCAAATTCCCTTTGTTTACATCCTTTTTCCAAACTTTTTTTTTTTTTTTCCGTGAAAAAGAACCAGGAAAAAATCATAAAAAAATAAATAAATACATAAAAAATAAATAAATAACATGTGATTAATTATAAGGAAAGCGGTTGTAGGAGAAAAGTGTCCTGAAGCTCGTGCTGTTTGTTCAAAAGTGCGTTAATCATGAAAAATTACCGCCAAATCCAGCGGGGAGCGACCTCCGCGCCGCCGGATGACAATAGCACTTGTTTACACTCAAATGAGATGTAACGGAATAAATTAGCCGCGGATGCTAGCTCTGACTCATTAAACTAGTGCCTTTGAACACTTTCCCAGCAGCGCTCGCCGTAATCGCACCGACGCAAATTAAATATATCTGCGTTTGGATGTAGCATGTGTCAGCGCGGCCGTGGGTATGTCTGAGCTAATGAGGGGCTGTAGTCCAGAGTTCCACAACAATAAAAAATAATTTGCGAAAAGACAACAAAGCAGAGCGACACTGAGGAATTTCAGTGTGCGTAACGGTCGGACCAGAGGCAAAGCTAAGGCTACGTTTATACGATGACGGTCTGAACAGAAGACGCAACTTCACTTTTTATTCCACGTTTAGTTGCGTGCATACGGTGACGGAAAAGTGTGTGGAATTGGATTGGGTATGCATGCCAGCCGGCTAGGTGGCGCTGTGATACATCATCACAACGTCCGCGCGCATGAGGAGAATCTTCCTTAATTTATTTACTTAGCTCGTTTTCACACCTGCCTTGTTTGGTTCATTTAAAATGAACCAGAGTTCGTTTGCTCCTTTGATTCGGACCTTTTGGGCTGGTGTGAATAAAAACCAAAAATCTCGATCCGGAGCAAACAAGCGAACCGAGACCACCTAAAAAGCTTGGTCTCGGCACGGTTCCATTTGAACTCTGGTGCGGTTCGTTTGAGGTGAGAATGCAGACCGGACTCGATCCGACACAAGTTGGCTTTTTGTACTTAAAGGAAAAGTAACATTTTTTTACAATCTGAGCCTTATTTCGGGAATAAAACAAGTTGTTTTACTCACCCATAGCACTTTGGTGTCATATGGAGCACTTCCAGAGATGTTTTAGATTTGCGATCTCCATAACGTGAGTTCTCGGGGCACATGTTTGCGGTCTCCAAATAACACAATAAAACTTTAGCACTTTTCAAATCATAGAAGCTCAATGTCTTAGTCTACGATTTCGTTTGGTCAAAAGTGGCCTCTAATCCGAGATTTAGCCATAGTTTCGAGTAGATGAGGACGCCAGTCCGCATGTGCGGAGTCACAGTTTATTTCACTCTCAGCTCCCGGGACCCAAACATGAAACGCAAAGCTGTAAACTATGGCTAAATCTCGGATTACAGGCCACTTTTGACTCAAACAAAATCGTAGACTAAGACATCGAGCTTCTATGATTTGAAAAGTGCTAAAGTTTGTGTTATTTGGAGACCGCACGGGGCATACATTACATGCTCGGGGAATATATTATATGCCCCAAGCTATGGCTAGAAGTCGCGCTAGGCTAACGAAAATCTAAAACATCTCCGGAAGTGCTCCAAATGACAACAAAGTGCTATGGGTGAGTAAAACAACTTGTTTTATTACAGAAATAAGGCTCAAATTGTAAAAAACTTTACTTCTCCTTTAACGAGCTCCCGTCGTATGTCGAGCATTTTGGGAAACCGAGGCTGATGAAACTAAACTAAACGAGGCTTACTTACGTTTTGCGTGAAGAGCAAGAGTCAGAAACTTGATGTGCGCACACGAGCGCTGTCCTCCGTAGCCGTCTTGCCCTGTGTCTTCATCATTTGTAAATTGATTGTAAAATAGTGTAAACCTCACGATGCTGCTCAAACATTTGTGCGAACTGTAAAAACTGAGCAAACCATATCGCTAAGGCTAGATTGAAAACAGCATGTAACACCATGATTCTCCTCCTTCCGTGTTTGGACACGGCGTTTGGACACGTCTCATTTCTGTCCAATGGCTGAGCGACCTCAGCACACGTGGTTTTGTTTCTAGATGTCGGTTCGCTTACCAAAAAAGTGCAGTGTGAAAGTGAACGGCACCAAAATAAAAAAAAAATAAAAAAATTTGGTCCAAACCAAGGCAAGTGAACTATCGGACTTTCCTGGTGTGAAAATGACCTTAATTTAATTTACTTAAAGGGATAGTGCGGGGTTTTTTTTTATGTTAATCTGTATGGCTTCCCCTTCAACAGTGTCCTGAGATTAACACTGACTTACCCATGACGGCGTGATCTGGTCCCAGTTCTCCTCCGGTAACGTAGCTCGTAAACATAGTTCTGGTAAGTTCGCGGGGACAATTTCATAAAGCTTGTTTTTCTTCTCAAAACAACATTTGTCCGAAAAGTGATATATTTGCTTCACAAACAGTTGTCTGCTAAAAATTCAGCAGCGTAATTCGCATTCGCATATTTTCACTAGAGTCGTAGCCTGTTAACTTTTAGCGGAAGTGTACGGCGACATCCCCCGTAAGCGGATGTTTACAAGTTAACAGGCTAATAGAGCTAACGTGGGCGCACTGATACGAATCTAGAGAAAATATGCGAATGCGAATTACGCTGCTGAATTTTTCGTGGACAACTGTGACGCAAATATATCACTTTTCGGACAAATGTTGTTTTGAGAAGAAAAACAAGCTTTATTAAATGTCCCCGCGAACTTACCAGACCTACGTTTATGAGCTACGTTTTGCGTCTTGGGCAGTGTAGACGAAAACGTTACAGCGGAGCGTATTCAAGTTTTCCACTTTGGAGGGCGGTTTTAGTTTTTTGTGTTTTTAAGTCTCCAAAACATCACCGTCTAAACGAAAGGCACTTCCGATAAAATAGTCATTGTTACCCGTAAGCGTTCTTGTGTAAACAGGCCCTAAGTTAAAGGTTGTATGGAGGATTTTTTTTTTATTTTTCATTTCAAATTGTCAATAATAGTGTTATGAAGATGCAGCAGCTTTGGAATTATGATGACCAAAAAATAAAGAATGAAAATCTATCAACTGCAGATGTGAATGTGTGAACATGTTTGCTTACACCCAGTGCACGTCTAGAATCAAACGAAAAGCAGAAGTTTCCTGTCTAGAAGTCATTTAACGACCAACGCGTCAGTCTGTAGACCCTTTGTCTGCTTCAGTACACACCATCGCTGGAAGGAATCTCCGAGAATCACCTTAAGTTTGGCTTCGCTCCTTTTCCCCTTCTCTTCTTTTTTCAGCGACCTCTAAAACGGACTTTCTTTTGCGGCGAGTTGGTCGTGGATTCTCGTCTGCCTACAGTTGGAAAAAGCAGAACCGCTGCAATGATGCTACCTTGTTTTTTATCAGATTGTCAGTCAAACTCCCTTAATTTCTCGCGTAACTGACTCGCCGGCGCGCTGGGATTACGTGGTTTACGTTTGCCTCTCGCTCATTCCACAGACGCAAGACACCGTTTACTCAACCAACGCAGAGGTTCTTAGAAGCTTTTTCCAACTGTAGCTTCCTCCAGTTTGGACAAAATTTGTGGCGACGGCAGACAAGAATCCACGAACAGTTCGCTGCAAAAGAAAGTCAGTTTTTGAGGTCGCTGAAAGAAGAAGAGAAGGGGAAAAGGAGAAGGAGATAAACTAAGGTGATTCTCGGAGATTCCTTCCAGCGATGGCGTGCACTGAAGCAGACGAAGGGTCTAAAGAGTGTGTAACGGTTGGACCAGAGGCAAAGCTAAGTTAAAGATTGTATGGAGGATTTTTTTTTTTCTTTTTTCGTTATAGAGATGCAGCAGCTTTGGCATTATGATGACTAAAAAAAAAAAAAAAGAATGAAAATCCATCAACTGTAGATGTGATGCTCCCTCATTTTTATCAGGTTGTCAATCAAACTCCCTACGTTTCTAGCATGACTGACTCAACGGCGCGCTGGGATTATGTTTACGCAAGACGAAGTTTACTCAACCAATGCAGCAGATATCAGTGGCTTTTTCCAACTGTAGCTTCCTCGCAGTTTGGACAAAGTTTGTCGCGGCGGCAGACAAGAATCCACGACCAGTTTGACGCAAAAGAAAGTCAGTTTTTGAGGTCGTTGAAAAAAAAAGAGAAGGGAAAAAGGAGCGAAGCCAAACTTAAGGTGATTCTCGGAGATTCCTTCCAGCGATGGCGTGCACCGAAGCAGACGAAGGGTCTAAAGACTGACGCGTTGGTCGCTAAATGACTTCTGGACAGGAAACTTCTGCTTATCATTTGAAAACGTACAGTAAAGTTACAGCAGCAACAGCGATTCTGAACGAGCCCCGGCTGTAAACAATCATGATTTCTAGAGTAAGGAGGAGGCGGGAGGAGGTGTTTCTACTTAGGGGATTTCTCGTTCCTTGGAAAATCTTCTCTACAACCCTTAAGGCGGGAAAACCGACCTCCATGTCAAGAAAGTGCAATGGAACGGCCAATCAAATCAGGCAGAAAATGGCATATGTATTGTCGTGTGTTCTTACTGTGAGTGGGCTCGCCTCTCCACAGATCTGATTTGTAAAGCTCTGGTCTCTGAAAGTTGTGGAAAGCTCTTACAAACTCATCGTGGTGAATAATTCGGACGCTCTGGATGCAGAAGGTGAGTGAAGAAGAAGTTTGGAGCAAAACTGTTTTAAATGAACAAGGGATGAATTTAACTTACAGACAGAGAGAAGAGGAAGAGGGAGAGAGGAGGAGAGGACGGAGGAGGAGAGGAGAGAGAGAGGTGGAGAGGAGGGAGGAGGAGAGAGGAGGAGAGGAGTATGAGAGAGGAGGAGGGGAGGAGGAGAGGAGAGAGGAGGAGAGGAGGGAGGAGAGGCGGGAGGAGAGAGGAGGATGAGGAGGAGAGGAGGAAGAGAGGAGGAGAGGAGGGAGGAGGAGGGAGGAGAGAGGAAGATGAGAAAGGGAGAGAGGAGGAGAGAGGAGAGAGAAAGGTGGAGAGAGGGCAGGATGAGAGAGGAGGAGAGGAGGAGGATGAGAGAGAAGGAAGAGAGGGGGAGAGAGGAGGAAGAGAGGAGGGAGGAGAGGAGAGAGGAGGGAGGAGAGAGGAAGATGAGAAAGGAGGAGAGAGGAGGATGAGGAGGAAGAGAGGAGGAGGAGAGGAGGAGGAGGAGGAGAGAGGAAGATGAGAAAGGAGGAGAGGAGGAGAAGAGAGGAGGAGAGAGGAGGAGAGAGAGGGCAGGATGAGAGAGGAGGAGAGGAGGAGGATGAGAGAGAAGGAAGAGGGGGGAGAGAGGAGGAGGAGAGGAGGGAGGAGGAGGAGAGGAGGGAGGAGGAGGAGAGGAGGAGGAGAGAGGAGGATGAGAGAGGAGGAGAGGAGTATGAGAGAGGAAGAGAGGAGGATGAGAGAGAAGGAAGAGAGGAGGAGAGGAGGAAGGAGAAGGAGAGGAGAGAGGAGGATGAGAGAGAAGGAAGAGAGGATGAGGAGGAGAGAGGGGAGGAGAGAGGAGGAGGAGAGAGGAGGAGGAGAGGAGTATGAGAGAGGAAGAGAGGAGGATGAGAGAGAAGGAAGAGAGGAGGAGGCAGGAGGAGAGGAAGATGAGAGAGATGAGAAAGGGGAGAAGAGAGGAAGAGAACTAAGTAGGAGGAGGGAGAGAGAAGAGAGGAAGAGAACTAAGTAGGAGGAGGGAGAGAGGAGGAGGAAGGAGAGATGAGGAAGAGAGGCAGGAGAGAGAGAGATAAGAGAGAAAAGAGATGAGGAAGAAGGAGAGAGCTGTCAATCAAATGGAAGTTCCAAAACCTCGTTGTTTTTTCCGCCGCCGCAGAAACGTCGTCGCTCACAGGAAACGAGAAGTGTCTTTTCATCGTTCTGATCCGTTCAGTCGTGTTTGTGTAGAGAAAGTGTCGCCTAAAACTTTTCACTGACATTTTGACATCACGTCCAAGTTTTTTTTTCTGAACATGGAAGAGGCAAACCGCCGTAACGGAGTCGCCGACAGCAAACGCTCGTTTTTAGAAGACACTTTCTCCACCAACGTGCGACTGAACAGATCAAAACGACAAAAATACAATTCTCATTATTCTAAGTGGTGGAGCAGTTTATGATTTGCTTTTTTTTTATTCATAAGCGACAATATAAACATTAAACTTCCTCGGACTTCTTCTCTCAAACTGAAAACGCTCTGTTCCACTTTGTGATGTCATGTGGTGATACAGGAAGTGCTCCACTGTGTTTTTGAACTCCAGAGAGAAGAGGAAGGAGAGGAAGAGGGAGGAGTAGGAGAAAAAGAGAGAGATGAGGAAGTATCAAAAATATCTGATACTTAAAAAATCCATCCGTAAATTCCGCGGATAACATGGAGTCAGGCAGGACTAAAACCAGGACTAAACCAGGACTAAAGCAGGACTAAAGCAGGACTAAAGCAGGACTAAACCAGGATTAAACCAGGACTAAAGCAGGACTAAAGCAGGACTAAACCAGGACTAAACCAGGACTAAACCAGGACTAAAACCAGGACTAAACCAGGACTAAAGCAGGACTAAAGCAGGACTAAACCAGGACTAAACCAGGACTAAAGCAGGACTAAAGCAGGACTAAACCAGGACTAAACCAGGACTAAAACCAGGACTAAACCAGGACTAAAGCAGGACTAAAGCAGGACTAAACCAGGACTAAAACCAGGACTAAACCAGGACTAAAACCAGGACTAAACCAGGACTAAAGCAGGACTAAAGCAGGACTAAACCAACACTAAACCAGGACTAAACCAGGACTAAAACCAGGACTAAACCAGGACTAAACCAGGACTAAACCAGGACTAAAGCAGGACTAAACCAGGACTAAACCAGGACTAAAACCAGGACTAAACCAGGACTAAAGCAGGACTAAACCAGGACTAAACCAGCACTAAACGAGGACTAAACCAGGACTAAAACCAGGACTAAACCAGGACTAAACCAGGACTAAAGCAGGACTAAACCAGGACTAAACCAGGACTAAAACCAGGACTAAACCAGGACTAAAGCAGGACTAAACCAGGACTAAACCAGCACTAACCCAGCACTAAACCAGGACTAAAACCAGGACTAAAACCAGGACTAAAGCAGGACTAAAGCAGGACTAAACCAGGATTAAACCAGGACTAAAGCAGGACTAAAGCAGGACTAAAGCAGGACTAAACCAGGACTAAAGCAGGACTAAACCAGGACTAAAACCAGGACTAAACCAGGACTAAACCAGGACTAAACCAGGATTAAAGCAGGACTAAACCAGGACTAAACCAGGACTAAAACAAGACTAAAACCAGGACTAAACCAGGACTAAACCAGGACTAAAACCAGGACTAAAACCAGGACTAAAGCAGGACTAAACCAGGATTAAACCAGGACTAAAGCAGGACTAAACCAGGACTAAACCAGGACTAAACCAGGACTAAAACCAGGACTAAAGCAGGACTAAACCAGGACTAAACCAGGATTAAAGCAGGACTAAAGCAGGACTAAACCAGGACTAAACCAGGACTAAACCAGGACTAAAGCAGGACTAAACCAGGATTAAAGCAGGACTAAAGCAGGACTAAACCAGCACTAAACCAGGACTAAAACCACGACTAAAACCAGGACTAAACCAGGACTAAAGCAGGACTAAAGCAGGACTAAACCAGGATTAAAGCAGGACTAAAGCAGGACTAAACCAGCACTAAACCAGGACTAAACCAGGACTAAAACCAAGACTAAAACCAGGACTAAATCAGGACTAAACCAGGACTAAAGCAGGACTAAACCAGGACTAAACCAGCACTAAACCAGGACTAAACCAGGACTAAAACCAGGACTAAACCAGGACTAAACCAGGACTAAAGCAGGACTAAACCAGGACTAAACCAGAACTAAAACCAGGACTAAACCAGGACTAAACCAGGACTAAACCAGGACTAAAGCAGGACTAAACCAGGACTAAACCAGCACTAACCCAGCACTAAACCAGGACTAAAACCAGGACTAAAACCAGGACTAAAGCAGGACTAAACCAGGATTAAACCAGGACTAAAGCAGGACCAAAGCAGGACTAAACCAGGACTAAAGCAGGACTAAACCAGGACTAAAACCAGGACTAAACCAGGACTAAACCAGGACTAAACCAGGATTAAAGCAGGACTAAACCAGCACTAAACCAGGACTAAACCAGGACGAAAACAAGACTAAAACCAGGACTAAAGCAGGACTAAACCAGGACTAAACCAGGACTAAAACCAGGACTAAAACCAGGACTAAAGCAGGACTAAACCAGGATTAAACCAGGACTAAAGCAGGACTAAACCAGGACTAAACCAGGACTAAACCAGGACTAAACCAGGACTAAAACCAGGACTAAAACCAGGACTAAAGCAGGACTAAACCAGAATTAAAGCAGGACTAAAGCAGGACTAAACCAGGACTAAACCAGGATTAAAGCAGGACTAAAGCAGGACTAAACCAGGACTAAACCAGGACTAAACCAGGACTAAAGCAGGACTAAACCAGGATTAAAGCAGGACTAAAGCAGGACTAAACCAGCACTAAACCAGGACTAAAACCAAGACTAAAACCAGGACTAAACCAGGACTAAAGCAGGACTAAAGCAGGACTAAACCAGGATTAAACCAGGATTAAAGCAGGACTAAAGCAGGACTAAACCAGCACTAAACCAGGACTAAACCAGGACTAAAACCAAGACTAAAACCAGGACTAAACCAGGACTAAATCAGGACTAAAGCAGGACTAAAGCAGGACTAAACCAGGATTAAACCAGGATTAAAGCAGGACTAAAGCAGGACTAAACCAGCACTAAACCAGGACTAAACCAGGACTAAAACCAAGACTAAAACCAGGACTAAACCAGGACTAAATCAGGACTAAAGCAGGACTAAACCAGGATTAAACCAGGATTAAACCAGGACTAAACCAGGACTAAACCAGGACTAAACCAGGACTAAACCAGGACTAAAGCAGGACTAAACCAGGACTAAACCAGCACTAACCCAGCACTAAACCAGGACTAAAACCAGGACTAAAACCAGGATTAAACCAGGATTAAACCAGGACTAAACCAGGACTAAACCAGGACTAAAGCAGGACTAAACCAGGACTAAACCAGCACTAACCCAGCACTAAACCAGGACTAAAACCAGGACTAAAACCAGGACTAAAGCAGGACTAAAGCAGGACTAAACCAGGATTAAACCAGGACTAAAGCAGGACTAAAGCAGGACTAAAGCAGGACTAAAGCAGGACTAAACCAGGACTAAAACCAGGACTAAACCAGCACTAAACCAGGACTAAAACCAGGACTAAAACCAGGATTAAACCAGGATTAAACCAGGACTAAACCAGGACTAAACCAGGACTAAAGCAGGACTAAACCAGGACTAAACCAGCACTAACCCAGCACTAAACCAGGACTAAAACCAGGACTAAAACCAGGACTAAAGCAGGACTAAAGCAGGACTAAACCAGGATTAAACCAGGACTAAACCAGGACTAAACCAGGATTAAAGCAGGACTAAACCAGCACTAAACCAGGACTAAAACAAGACTAAAACCAGGACTAAAGCAGGACTAAACCAGGACTAAAGCAGGACTAAACCAGGACTAAACCAGGACTAAAACCAGGACTAAAACCAGGACTAAAGCAGGACTAAACCAGGATTAAACCAGGACTAAACCAGGACTAAACCAGGACTAAACCAGGACTAAAACCAGGACTAAAGCAGGACTAAACCAGGATTAAAGCAGGACTAAAGCCGGACTAAACCAGGACTAAACCAGGACTAAACCAGGACTAAAGCAGGACTAAACCAGGATTAAAGCAGGACTAAAGCAGGACTAAACCAGCACTAAACCAGGACTAAAACCAAGACTAAAACCAGGACTAAACCAGGACTAAAGCAGGACTAAACCAGGACTAAACCAGGATTAAACCAGCACTAAACCAGGACTAAACCAGGACTAAACCAGGACTAAAGCAGGACTAAAGCAGGACTAAACCAGGATTAAACCAGCATTAAAGCAGGACTAAAGCAGGACTAAACCAGCACTAAACCAGGACTAAACCAGGACTAAAACCAAGACTAAAACCAGGACTAAAGCAGGACTAAACCAGGATTAAACCAGGATTAAAGCAGGACTAAACCAGGACTAAACCAGGACTAAACCAGGACTAAACCAGGACTAAACCAGGACTGAAAAGAACACCTGTCCCTAGGGATCACTGTCATTTCCACCACAAAATGTAACCTTTGTCTCCTTGAACCACATCAGTTGTGATGTGACAGGAGCTCATGTTAGCATAGCAGCGTTAGCTCCATGGAAGGAAACAAGAACAAAATCAAGGTCAAGTTTGTGAGATTTGATTCTCTCTACCTGGTATATTCTCTGTCTTCAAGTACTGGGAAGTACTGGAAAGTGTGTCCATATGTTAAACGGGGTTTTAGCTGCTTGGGTGTAATGGGATATCCACCTGCTCCGATCCTTCTGCTGTTGGCTAGTTTGGGTGCTACCCAGTTTGACCCCTTACAAGGCAGTAAACCGTATGTCCAGCATACCAGAATCCTGTATAAGTAACAGCTACTCTCCTTCAGTTGTGTGTGACGATGGGGAACGATGTGTGACGACTGGAGAGATGTCCTGGTATAATCATAATGTCTTGTACTCCGCTTAAATTAAGATTAAAATGCTAATACAGTCATACCTCACCTTACAAAAGACCCAACTAACGAATAATCGAAGTTACGAAACGCCTTTACGTAAAATTTTCGTCTCTGAATACGAAAGAAAACGAAAACGAAAACGAAACGCCACTTGTAAATACACTCTTCCAACATCCCGCTGGCCTCCCATTGGCTTGGAACGAATCAGGCTTTTTACATTGCAACTCTAATTACGAAAAAATCACGTTACAAAACCACTTCTGGAACAAATTAATTTCGTAAGGTGAGGTAACTTCAATCTTCAGCCTATGCCCTTTTCTGATCCCTTTTTCTAAAGCTCACAAGTTTTACAAAACCAAGAGCAGGTTTATTGGTCGACATTTCCAAACTCCTCATATTTCCTTTGAATGTACAAATAATGAGAAAAATACAATTTTATATTGTGTATTTTGAGTATATTTTATGCGAACTCTAAAACAGAGATTAGCATGCTAATATGTCATGAGATTTTAAAAGAAATGCTAAACATTGACATTTTCTACAACAGTCGTTTCCATCACTTTATTTATTGTTATTGTTTATTATTATTTTTTTAATATTTATGTCATTTCATCACAACCACTATCAGTTAATGTTTCTACACATTGTGATGAAGTAGAACAAATCTAAATATTTCTAAAAAATATGTGTTGGATTTTCTGAAAAATATCATGACCAAATTTGACTGTAGTTGGAGAATCACCCAAATATCTACACCTTTAAAGCTCACAAGAGTCAGTTTTGTGTAATACAGGACCTTTAATATCCTCCTGAGACCCGCCCATTCATTTGTGTCTTTAATAGTGGACATTAAGTTAATAATAATAATACATTTTATTTATAAAGCGCTTTTCAACACACTCAAAGATGCTGTACCAGAGGTAAAATCAGTAATAAAACAAGTAACAAAACAATAAACAATCAGAAAAACATTAAACATTAAGAAACATTAAAAGCAGTTTTAAAAAAGGTGAGTCTTGAGCAGTTTTTTAAAGGTGGGGAGGTCAGAGCAGTCACGGATAGGTTGTGGGAGTGAGTTCCAGAGGGTGGGGGCGTTGCAGGTGGTCAGAGAGGTATGATGGGGCCAGGTTATGGAGGGCTTTGTGGGTCAGGAGGAGGACTTTGAATTGGATATGCTGAGGGATGGGGAGCCAGTGGAGATTTTGGAGGACAGGAGTGATGTGGTCTCGGGAGCGGGTGTGGGTGAGGAGGCGGGCAGCAGAGTTTTGAATGTATTGGAGTTTGTTGAGAGTTTTGGAGGGTAGACCATAGAGAAGGCTATTGCAGTAGTCGATTCGAGAGGTGATGAATGCATGAATGAGAGTTTCGGCAGCAGAGAAAGAAAGGGATGGGCGGAGTCATGCAATGTTTTTGAGATGAAAGAAAGCAGTCCGGGTTATGTAGTTTATGTGTTGTTGGTATGAGAGTGTGGTGTCAAAAAGAATGCCAAGGTTTCGGATGAGTGGGAATGGAGTGAGGGTTGTGTTGTCGATGGTCAGGCTGAAGTCTTGGGTGGATTTGGTGATGTTTTTGGGGCCAATAATGATTAAGTCGGATTTGTCACAGTTTAGTTTTAGGAAATTGTTTTGCATCCACGTTTTGATTTCAGAGAGGCAGTGGGTGAGGGAAGACTGAGTTGTGGAGTTCATGGATTTGGTTGTAATGTAAAGTTGAATATTGTCGGCGTAGCAGTGGAAATGGAGGCCGTGGCGGTGAATGATGCTTCCAAGGGGGAGGAGGTAGAGGATGAACAGGAGGGGACCAAGCACCGAACCTTGGGGGACATTTTGAGATAGACTCTAGTTTGTGGCTGCACTATGATTTAAAAAAATTAATAAAAAAATAAAATATAATAATAACAACAACAACAACAACAACAACAATAATAATAATAATAATAATAATAATAATAATAATAATAAAATATAAATAAAAAACTAAACAGGCATAAATAAGTAAGAAATAAATAAATAAAAATACATAAATACATAAATAAGTAAATAAATAAATAAAAATATTAAAAAACATAATAAACAGGCATAAATAAGTAAATAAATAAATAAAAATATAAATAAAAATATAAGTAAAAAACTAAACAGGCATAAATAAGTAATAAATAAAAAAAATATAAATAAAATTAAAAAATACATAAAAATACATAAATAAGTAAATAAATAAAAAAATAAAAATATAAATAAAATATAATAAACATGCATAAATAAGTAAATAAATAAATAAATAAGAAATTAAAAGGGAGTCTAAAAACTTTTTGAGGCAACTGTAGAAGCTTGTCAGAGATATTGGTCATCAAAACAAAACAAAAAATAATGTTGTTTTTTTTTTCACATGGATTCAACACCATTACAGTCCATGACAGAGGACATGTTACAACATTATGAATAAAAATAAATGTAACAAAATGTAAATGCTAAAGTGTTCATTTACCTCCAAATAGAAAATTAAAATAATAATAATAATAATAATAATAATAATAATAATAATAATAATAATAATAATAATAAGATAAGATAAGATAAGACTTTATTGATCTCACACAGGAGAAATTTACTCGCCACAGTAGCTCCAGGACATTATTATAATAATAATAATAATAATAATAATATTATTATAGATACACTTTTTTCTTCGGGGCCCAGGAAATAACGGCCAAATAACTGGTACTAAATATGACACAAAAAAAAAGGCTTTACAATAAAAGAAAAAGTATAATCTCATAACTGAAATAGCTTGGCCACTGAAGAATTTTTCAACTTTTCTTTCCAGTTTTAATTTGACGCATTATCGAGCTTTTGAGCTATCGAACGCATTTCCTTTGGTACGTCACATTTTCCAATATTTATGAAAAGCAAGTCAAATAAATCCAGTGGGGATTTACGAGCTAACAAGTGAAATGATTAGAATGAAGCCCGTGAAGGTGCAGTGATTGGAAAATTACGGATAGGCCCTAGATCCGGCGAAGACATCTGTATTAGCATAAATCTCCGGCTAATTTACGAGAATCTGCACCTTCTCTGTTCAAATGAAACTCTCCGGCACCTTGCTACAATCCTGTCTTTATTTTTCCCCTTTTTACCTTCAAATATTTCTGGTGTTTGGTTCCTGAAATAACTTCTACCTCACACAAACTTTTCTTGATGAAAAAGCGCCACCAAAAATCGGTTTTAATCAACTCACAGCAACCCGGCGACAATCCACCGTAATGATGTTGCGAGTCAAGCTAAAAAATAAAAAAATGAAAAAAAGTTTGTCTTTAGTTTTTTTTTTTTTTTTTTTCAAAATTTCAGTCTAAGAATGCAAACTTCCCTAATAACTAGCATCGTTAAATCTTTGCTCAAATGCACGGAGGGTTCTCTGGCAGGCTTTGAGCTAACGTCCTGTAGATAAAACGCACGTTACTTTTTGTTTTGTCAAACAATTTTTAATTATTACCCTGGGGAAACTTCATTTTTAAAGCTAAAAATCAATTCTCACATAATATTGCTTATTTAATTAACAATATTTAACCAGGGAAGGGTAAACAAATGGGGAAAAAAAGATATGGAAAGTTATACTAATCTGATTGAAGTCATTTTTAGTAAAGATATGACTAAAACCAAATACAAATTCATAAAAAAAGATTCAGATTTATCTATATATGTGTCACAGTCAAAAAGCCTGTTTTTCAAAGCTCACAGAAACTGGGCAACAGTCCACTGTAATGATGCTGCAAAGCTACAAAAATAAAAAATGAAAAAAGGCGCTTCAGTACAGTACAGTAGAAATTATGAAAGAAGAAGACCTTTATTTTAGGTTTTATGTTGAAAATTACTTGCAAAAACTGATGTCAAAGTTAAATTTTTACCTGAACTTTAGATTCTTTGACATTCAAGGATTCAAGGACAAATTACAAAAAAAAAACCTAACGTCCTGTAGATAAAACGCACGTTACTTTTTGTTTTGGCGGCACGGTGGGTGGCTGAGTGGCTAGCACTCACGCTTCACAGCAAGAAGGTTCGGGGTTCGATCCCCGGGTCGCCTGGGCCTTTCTGTGTGGAGTTTGCATGTTCTCCCCGTGTCTGGGTGGGTTTCCTCCAGGCACTCCGGTTTCCCCCATCAACCCAAAACATGCTCCAAGTAAAAATCCTCCAGCTGAGGTCCTGACCAAGCCTAAGCAACAAGATCATGGAGATGGTCCCCGGGCGCAGTAATGTGCTGCCCACTGCTCCTAATAACAGGATGGGTTAAATGTGGAGAAGAATTTCTCCAGTGTGAGATCAATAAAGTTGCTTCTTGTTTTGTCAAACAGTTTTAATTATTATTGATGCTGCAAAGCTACAAAAATAAAAAAATAAAATGAAAAAAGGGGCTTCAGTATAGTACAGTAGAAATTATGAAAGAGGAAGACCGTATATTGACAATTACTTACCAAAACTGATGATCAAGTGAAATTTTTACCTGAACTTTAGATTCTTTGACATTCATGGTACAAATTACAAAAAATAAAACATTTAGCTTTGAGCTAACGTCCTGTAGATGAAACGCACGTTACTTTTTGTTTCGTCAAACAATTTTTAATTATTACCCTGGGGAAACTTCATTTTTAAAGCTAAAAATCAATTCTCACATAATATTGCTTATTTAATTAACAATATTTAACCAGGGAAGGGTAAACAAATGGGAAAAAAAAGATAAAAAATATTCGGATTTATCTATATATGTGTCACAGTCAGAAAGCCTGTTTTTCAAAGCTCACAGAAACTGGGCAACAGTCCACTGTAATGATGCTGCAAAGCTACAAAAATAAAAAATGAAAAAAGGCGCTTCAGTACAGTACAGTAGAAATTATGAAAGAGGAAGGCCTGTTTTTTAGGTTTTATATTGAGAATTATTTACCAAAATTGATGTTAAACTTTATACTTTTTATCTGAACTTTAGATTCTTTGACATTCATGGTATGAATTACAAAAAAAAAACAAAAAAACTCTGTCTTACCCTTCCCTTTATCTACATGAGGGGTGTCCAAACTATGGCCCAGGGGTCAAATCTGGCCCTCTGACCAATTTCTGTTGGCCCCCAGGGATCCTGATGAATTGGCCCAAATGATCACAGAGTCATTGAGCAGAACTTTTTACTTAAAATTCTGATTGATATCTTGATCACTTTAACCTCAATAACAACCTGGACTAAACCTGGACTAAACCTGGACTAAACCTAGACTGAACCTGGACTATACCTGGACTAAACCCGGACTGAACCTGGACTAAACCTAGACCGAACCTGGACTGAACCTGGACTGAACCTGGACTGAACCTGGACTAAACCTGGACTAAACCCGGACTGAACCTGGACTAAACCTGGACTAAACCTGGACTGAACCTGGACTAAACCTGGACTAAACCTGGACGAAACCTGGACTAAACCTGGACCGAACCTAGACCGAACCTGGACTGAACTTGGACTAAACCTGGACTGAACCTAGACCGAACCTGGACTGAACCTGGACTAAACCTGGACTAAACCTGGACTAAACCTGGACTAAACCTGGACTAAATCAGGACTAAACCTGGACTAAACCTGGACCGAACCTAGACCGAACCTGGACTGAACCTGGACTGAACTTGGACTAAACCTGGACTGAACCTAGACCGAACCTGGACTGAACCTGGACTGAACCTGGACTAAACCTGGACTAAACCTGGACTAAATCAGGACTAAAATTTGCGTTCTAGGACTTTTAAAGTTCTTGTGGCTCCGTTAAACTCATATAAAATGCATCTATCTGAAAGTCTCACTGTCACCAGCTCTACGGCCCTCGTTCTGGTTTAGTCAGAGTTTCTCCAGTTAAATCCTGGTTTAATTATCGTTAATCCTGGTTTAGTCCTCGTTGTCCTGATCCCAAAACCTGCCTGAGCTTGTAGTCGTACCCCTTCCTTCCAAATCTGGTCGAGAGCTCACTTCATTTCAAGGAGTATGTAGCCCAAGGTCGTGGCCCGAGCCCTTGATCAAAATTAGAATCGGGACACCCCTTGCCCTCACATGAATGTGCAAAACCAAGGGGTAGGGGTAAGACAAAGGGGTAAGACAGAGAAATGGGACGCAGCCTAAATATTGAGGTTTTTATTTCAAATACTTAACTCCAAACCTAGCTCAAGCAATATTAACTTCTATCTAGCTCTTGAATTTAACATATATATAATAATACAACTTAAATGAATAAAATACAATAATTAGACCTAAGAATCTACTAAAGGTACAACAAAACAACCAAATGAACATCTCATTCAAATGGAGATATTAGGTGAAAGCAGCGGCTTGTGTCAACATTAACCTGTGCACTAAACCAGGACTAAACCAGGACTAAACCAGGACTAAACCAGGACTAAACTGGGACTAAACCAGGACTAAACCAGGACTAAACCAGGACTAAACCGGGACTAAACCAGGACTAAACCAGGACTAAACCAGGACTAAACCAGGACTAAACCAGGACTAAACCGGGACAAAACCAGGACTAAACCAGGACTGGACCTGGCCTAGACCAGGACTAGACCAGGACTAGACCAGGACTAAACCTGGACTAAACCTGGACTAAACCGGGACTAAACCAGGACTAAACCGGGACTAAACCAGGACTAAACCAGGACTAAACCAGGACTGGACCTGGCCTAGACCAGGACTCGACCAGGACTAGACCAGGACTAAACCTGGACTAAACCTGGACTAAACCTGGACTAGACCAGGACTAGACCAGGACTAAACCAGGACTAGACCAGGACTAGACCAGGACTAGACCAGGACTAAACCAGGACTAGACCAGGACTAAACCTGGACTAAACCGGGACTAAACTAGGACTAAACCAGGACTAAACCGGGACTAAACCAGGACTAAACCGGGACTAAACCGGGACTAAACCGGGACTAAACCAGGACTGGACCTGGCCTAGACCAGGACTAGACCAGGACTAGACCAGGACTAAACCTGGACTAAACCTGGACTAAACCTGGACTAGACCAGGACTAGACCAGGACTAAACCAGGACTAGACCAGGACTAGACCAGGACTAGACCAGGACTAAACCAGGACTAGACCAGGACTAAACCTGGACTAAACCAGTACTAAACCTGGACTAGACCAGGACTAGACCAGGACTAGACCAGGACTAAACCAGGACTAAACCAGGACTAAACCTGGACTAGACCAGGACTAGACCAGGACTAGACCAGGACTAAACCTGGACTAAACCAGGACTAGACCAGGACTAAACCTGGACTAAACAAGTACTAAACCTGGACTAAACCTGGACTAAACCAGGACTAGACCAGGACTAAACAACCAAATGAACATCTCATTTTACATGGCTTTCTGAAAACTAACTCAAAATTAACTGTGGGGAAGCTGGCCAATGTGCTCTCAAGCATGAGGCAGACTCTGAAAATATTCCATTTGTCCCAAAGGTTTATTCAAAATTCACCGTGGTATCGTAGCAACCAAAAATAATACATATTTACAAAAATAACTGTGCTCAAAATTTGGCATAAGCAACAGAAATGAATGAAACTAAGAAAACCTTCATGTACCCGGCGACACTGATGTGAGTCCCCGAGAGGCTGAGCTGTAATGAGGTAAAGTTCCGTATCGAGGCTTTATTTACGGGAGAAGCTGAACATGATGACGTCAGAAGCCTCGCTGCCCGGCTGTACCATGTGACTGATTCAGGAAGTGGTTTGGATTTTGACGTGAGTTTTGGCAGTGATATAAACCCCTCAGGCTCCATTCAGGTGTTTAGTTTAGTTTATTTGATTTATTTGACAGGGACAATGTACAGGAGCATTAATCACACAAAAAAATGAAAAGATGTTTTGTACCAGACTTTAGATCTCGGAGCTAATTTCCATCTGCAGTCCCTGAGACAAACAACATCACAAACAATGAACATAAAGCATAAAAACAATTTACAGTGGCGGTGATACATTTCATCATTAGTAAAAAAATAATTAAAACTCTTTTCCCGATACCTGTACCCCCTTCTCATGTCTAGGGATGGGAATCGAGAACCGGTTCCTGTTGAGATCCGGTTCTGTGTGTTTCAGTTCCACGGAATCGATTAGCAGTTTATCTAACGATTCTCTTATCGATTCCAGCCAGCACGAATTACGCACAAAAGTGGTGGGATTGATACTTCGCCGTTTCACTGATACGGAGTTTATAAACTATTTTCGCATGACGAGAAGAACGTTTATGAAAATTGACTTTTAACTTCCACTTGGACACACGACACGTTCGGGAGACGTTCGGGACAGGTTCAGGACAGGTTCGTGTACAAAGTGCGGTCGGATACTTTAGCAGCAGAAAGTCAGAGGATATAAGCGAATACGCGAATACACGTGGAGACACGAGAATTCTCTGACAACAGAGCGACACGAGGTGAGTCACATTATTATCATATTATTTCTGAATCAAATGGAGATATTAGGTGAAAGCAGCGGCTTGTGTCAACATTAACCTGTGCACTAAACCAGGACTAAACCAGGACTAAACCAGGACTAAAACAGGACTAAACCAGGACTTGACCAGGACTAAACCAGGACTAAACCGGGACTAGACCAGGACTAGACCAGGACTAAAACAGGACTAAACCTGGACTAAACCAGGACTAAACCGGGACTAAACCGGGACTAAACCGGGACTAGACCTGGACTAAACCAGGACTAAACCAGGACTAAACCGGGACTAGACCTGGACTAGACCAGGACTAGACCAGGACTAAACCTGGACTAAACCAGTACTAAACCTGGACTAAACCAGGACTAGACCAGGACTAAACCTGGACTAAACAAGTACTAAACCTGGACTAAACCAGGACTAGACCAGGACTAGACCAGGACTAAACCAGGACTAGGCCAGGACTAAACCAGGACTAAACCTGGACTAGACCAGGACTAAACCAGGACTAGACCAGGACTAAACCAGGACTAAACCTGGACTAGACCAGGACTAAACCTGGACTAGACCAGGACTAAACCTGGACTAGACCAGGACTAGACCAGGACCAGACCAGGACTAGACCAGGACTAAACCAGAACTAGACCAGGACTAGACCAGGTCTAAACCAGGACTAGACCAGCACTACACTAGACCAGGACTAAACCTGGACTAGACCAGGACTAGACCAGGACTAAACCAGAGCTAGACCAGGACTAGACCAGGACTAAACCAGGACTAAACCAGGACTAGTGCTAATCTTGGTGCTAATCAAACAGTTTGTTCTCCTTTTTTCTCCAAATTAGAATCAATAAGAGAATCGATAGAGAATCGAATCGTTAAGCAGTATCGATAATGGAATCGGAATCTTATCAATTCCCATCCCTGCTCATGTCTAGTCTTTAATGCTGACATATCTGCACTCTTTGAAACTGTTGTTTAATTTCCAGGCTAAATGTTTTTACACGTTTGCATAATTTTAGCTCAGTTGGAAGTTTGTTCCATTCTGAGATTGTTTTAAATGAAAATGCAGAGTGGACTAATGATGTTTTCTGTTTTGGTTTTACACATTGGCCACTGACCGTTGACTTGGTTGTCCTGACCATCTGATCAGATGTTAAATAGATAATATTTTTCAGTGGTGGTGGTGCCACATTATTGATCATCTTGAATAATATCCTTAGATTGGCCAGTTTAATTGTATTATCAAAGTTGAGCATTTTCTGTTTATTTAATATCTGAGAGTGATGGTATTTCCGTGGTTTCCGATCTAGAATCTTAAGTGCTTATAAAGAGATTCTAAAGGTTTTATTGTGGTTTTTGGCTTGTGACCAGCATGAAACACCAAAAATTAAATAGTTGGTAGTATCATTGCATTTAGATTTTTGCTCCTTGTTTTGTCAGGGAATTCCGTATGGATCTAAAAGTAGACAGATTATATTTTATTTTATGGCAAACCTTTTTAATGTGTTTATTAAAACTTAAATGATACCAAGATATCTGTATTCTGTTTGATGGAGAGTTGTGGTCAGTGAGAGTTTGGAGACAGTTTGGAGAGAGTTTGGAGATTTAGGAGAGTGAGGAGTGAGTCAGGACAGAATGGAGCCAGCTAAGAAGAGGAGGATGTCCGGTTGTTTTCCAAAGCAGGAGAAATATTGTCCAAAAGAAGAAATCGCCTAAGCCCTGCCACAGTGGAGAAACTGTTGTTTTTAAATAAAACCCAATGGTCTGTCCCCTAAACCCAACCCCAACCCATTTAAAAAACATTTCCAAATAATCTTTTTCCATACTGCCAGTACACACACAGTATACTGCCTTCACTACCACGTACATGTTTTGCATACTTCTTGATTTTGCTGACAGTTTTATTCACAGGCGTTCTGCAAAATGCCACACACTTCAAATTCATGCCAAGTGATATTTTTGCATCCAGCAGATGTTCTACTATTAGTTATGTGTCCTCCGTGTCGAGGCTTCGAAGGCTTTGCTGAAGCGCGTATCGAGGCTCGTATCGGTGACGTATGTGGTGACGTTCGAAGCCTCGCGAACCACCCGTACCACGTTACTGGTTTAGGAAGTGTTTCGCGGATTTGGCGCATGATTCGAAACATAAGGGCCAGTGAAACGCAATGGATTCCCCCTCACATTTTGTGGTTTTGGGTTATTGCGAGTTTGCGAGTACACTCTATTTGAGATTCTTTATTTATTTTATTTTTTTCCTTGTGATAGAGCCAGCAAGAAAAAAGATTTCCCCCTGTTTGGGAACATTTTGAGCTGAGGTATATAGTAAAAATGTCGTCATTACATAAACAATGTTATTAAATACACAAATTTGACAACACAGTGTTTCCCCTGGTCTAATATATTTATATAAATATATAAATCAGGTGTTATTAAATTCACAATTTATGTTGATATCACAAACATTAAAATATTTAATCATTCATTTGTTCAGTATAAATCTTTCCATCAGAACCACGATGATCACGTTGATTGTACGATTATCACTCTGCCTGTTATACATTTTTTGGCCACTTGATGGCGCAGTGGAGCATCGGCTCAAGAGTCGAGCAAATGGATGGAACTCTTCAGTGCTTCATCTCGCCATCACTACCTACTAGAGCAGGGGTCGGCAACCCGCGGCTCCGGAGCCACATGCGGCTCTTTGATCCCTCTGATGCGGCTCAGTACAGCGGTCCCTCTTTTATTGCGGGGGTTACGTTCTAAAAATAACCCACGATAAGTGAAATCTGCAAAGTCGTCAGCTTTATATTTTACAATTTTTCTCCATGTTTTAAGGCTGTAAACGCCTCACCACACACATTCTACACTTTTCTCAGACTGGAATTAACGTTCTCACATTTCTCGCTTGTTTAAACACTCTAACTTTTGAAGATTTTCAACAAAAAGCACAGTATTATAGAACGAAACCAAACTGTATTTCGTGTGTATTTCACAGTTCTTATGACCGAGTCTCTTCGTCCTGGTGTCGCTTCGCTGTGGCGGGTTTTGTCGGGGAGAAATCTTTCTGTACTGTACAGGAGACACAGAGGAGAATGACTGACGAAACGGCAAAGGTCTACAGTCCCTTAGCCAATCAGGACGCAGAAATGCGCGTTGATACACTATAAAAAAAATTGGAATAAAAAAATCCGCGAAACAGCGAGGCCACGAAGAGTGAACCACAATATAGCGAGGGACCACTGTATTTAATTAAATCTATTTTATTTTAGTTAATTCATTTTCAAAATGTAATTCTATGGCACAAAGGCAAAAAAAACAACAACATTATATACAGTGTTATTTCATTTTCAATTTCAAACGGGTTTTCTGGCTCCCAGTGTTTTCTTTACTGTGTGAAACGGGTTCAAATGGCTCTTTGAGTGGTAAAGGTTGCCGACCCCTGTACTAGAGCAAATGAAGCATCATGAAGCATCATGAAGCTTTGCGCTGGAGTGAACCAATTGGATGAAAGGCTTCCGTGCTTCATGAAGCTTCTTCTGCCCATCATTACTGAGCTGAACTGGTTTTATAGTTCCCCCACTGGAAGCTCCTCCCTCCAGGTAAGTCCACAATCTCATTAGGTTGGATTTAAGGAAACTTCACTTTAGTCTAAAGTTACTCTATCGATTTACTACAAGAGCCTAAGTCCCCTTTAAATGAACGTGCTTAAAATAATCTATAAACTCTGAGACATCAAAATCAAATATACAAAACCCAACAAACAAAAGGAACTGAAACCAATTCTCCCCTCCACATGGTCTGGCCCAAAACCTCCCCCCAGAGTCTATAAATATGTCCGTCTCAGGCCACGCCCCCTCGTTTGTCTCCAGGCTGGGTGGAGGAACAGCTGAGCAGGTAAGTGTTTGAGATGTTTAACTAAACTGAATAGATTTAACCAAATAAAATAATTTAAAGTAACTTGAGTGTTGTGTTTAACTTAAGTCTAACTGTGTTTTTAATATTTTCAAGTCCATAAACGAGAGGTGCGTATGTAACTGCAGTTCTATGAATCCTGGAGGCGGTGTTTAGAGGGATCAAATAGAACGACATAGTAAGATAAATTGAAAATGTAAATGAGAATAAATCCCTGGAGCTTAATAGATGGAAAATGATCACATTAGACATACAAAAACTAAAATGTCCAAAAGTCTTGCTATAGTAAAGAAAGTGAAGTACTACCTTGATCAAAATGCCTTCACTAAACTGTTCATTGGTTCTCCTTATTTCACATATTGTGTTGGAATGTGGGGAAAAGTTGTGTTGTGTCAATGTACAGTTAATCCATTGATTATATTATAAAAACAAGCTTTGCCAATCATCCATAAAGTTGTTTTTTTAGAACACACATATTTTTATTCAATCTGAGCTCCTAAAGATTCCTGACCTTGTAAAATATTATACACTGATAATATTATTTAAAGCATTCAACAATTTACTACCAAATAAACTACAAAACCAGGACTAAACCAGGATTAAACCAGGATTAAGCCAGGACTAGACCAGGACTAGACCAGGACTAGACCAGGACTAGACCAGGACAAGGCCAGGACAAGGCCAGGACAAGGCCAGGACTAGACCAGGACAAGGCCAGGACCAAACCTGGACCCAGACTAGATCAAGAAGAGACCAGGACTAAACCAGGACGAAGCCAGGACTAAACCTGGATTAAACCCAGACTAGATCAAGACTAAACCAGGACTAGACCTGGACTAAACCAGGACTAGACCAAGACTAAACCTAGATTAAACCAGGACGAGGCCAGGACTAAACCAGGACTAAACCAGGACTAAACCAGGACTAAACCAGGACTAAACCACGACTAAACCAGGACTAAACCAGGACTAAACCAGAACTAGACCTGGACTAAACCAGGACTAAACCAGGACTAAACCAGGACTAAACCAGGACTAAACCAGGACTAGACCAGGACTAGACCAGGACTAGACCAGGACTAGACCAGGACTAGACCAGGATTAGACCTAGATTAAACCAGGATGAGGCCAGGACGAGGCCAGGACTATACCAGGACTAAACCAGAACTAGACCAGGACTAAACCAGGACTAAACCAGGACTAGACCAGGACTAAACCAGAACTAGACCTGGACTAAACCAGGACTAAACCAGGACTAAACCAGGACTAAACCAGGACTAAACCAGGACTAAACCAGGACTAGACCAGGACTAGACCAGGATTAGACCTAGATTAAACCAGGATGAGGCCAGGACTATACCAGGACTAAACCAGAACTAGACCTGGACTAAACCAGGACTAAACCAGGACTAGACCAGGACTAGACCAGGACTAGACCAGGACTAGACCAGGACTAGACCAGGACTAAACCAGGACTAGAGCAGGACTAAACAAAAACTAAAAACAAACCTGGGATAGTTATATTTAGTAGTTTAGTTGATTATGGAGAAATTAGCAAATGAAATGCTAAATGCTAAAATGCAGGTCCATCAAAAGCTTTATCCATGGAGATCTAGTTACCTGAAGAACCTTATGTCCTGCCAATAATCTTTCTTGTCTCTTGTTTATAAGTGTAATTTTATATTTTTATGACTTATTTTTCTATTTTGACTTGTATATATACATTTATTTATAGAATTCTGCCTTATTTGACACTGGTCTCTTGCTATCTTTTTTGTTACTTAGAGTTATTACTATTTATTTTTTACTCTTTGTTATTCTATTATATTGTGATGTCTGAGCAGCTGTGTCCAATACTTTCCCTTGTGGATCAATAAAGTTGGTCCAAGTCTAGTTTTCCGAAATGTTGGTCTAGAAATTCAAACTTCCCTAATAAGTCGCGTCATTAAATCTTGCTGAAATGCACGGGTGTTTGTGCATTACTTCCTGCTTCGTCAAACGCTTTTCTCCATGAAGACTTTTCCATCTCCGCGGAGCCCAAACCAGACCAATTTACACGTCAAATCCGCGGAGAGACGAGCCCGCTCCCAGTCAGAATGCCTGTTTTTTTCAAAGCTCACAGAAATCCGGCAACAATCCGCTGTAATGATGCTGCGAGTCAAGCTAAAAAAAATAAAAAATGAAAAGTTTTGGCTCTAGTTTTCCCAAATTTTCAGTGTAGAAATTCAAACTTCCCTAATAACGAGCATTATTAAATATTTGCTCAAATGCATGGGGTTTCACGGGCAGGCTTTGAGCTAGCGTCCAGTAGCTAATGCTCAATTACGGTAGCTAACTTTCCATGCTAAAATGTAGGTTTCTTCTTGCTTGTACGCTGGCTAACAAGCTTTGCCCATTGTCCAGCCGTGTCAAACTCAGATCCACACTCCTAATAACCAGCGCTTTTGTTGTTTTTGCCCAAATACTTTCTATTTTTTTATGTATTTTCCTCCAAACTTTGTCACAGGAGCTGGAACAAAACTATAATAGCTCATTAGCTCACAAACTTATGGCAAACCTGTCATATTATAAGCTCAGGAGAATATGCACTGTATTTGGTAGTCCTCAGTCCTGGTTTAGGACCGTGACTAACTGGGTTAGTCATGGTTTTGATCAGTTGTAGTCTTGTTATAGACCTTGCTGAGGTCCTATATTACACAAAATTGACTCTTGTAAGTTTTAAGACATGTTATAATGCTGATACCTCCTAAAAACAGACCTGGACTAGGGTGACCAGACCAGTCCCTATTTACCCAGTGTCCGGTTTCCCAGCAGATTTATCCAAAAACAGTGATTTGTCCCAGTTTTCTACAAGAACTCTCCTGCTGTTCCTATTTTTGACAACTTTGATACCTCCCAGCAGTAAAGAGAGGCATTAATTGTCATTTGTTTAGGAAAAATACAGAAAAACTGCTTAAAAATGACCAAAACACAAAGAAAATGTGACTGTACTGACTTGCATGTTCGTCATGAATGGGCTGAGTGCTGAGCAATTTTCCTTAATTACTGTACGCACTAGTTTCACAATTTTATTATTACCAACCAACCCAACCAGGTGCGTCCCAGTTTGAGTTTGAAAATCTAGTCACCCTAACTTCGAATTGTGTTTTGTTGCATTCACACGTTTGAATAACCCTGTATTATTAGTCGTCTACCTCGCAGGTCTGAAATTATCCAAATGCGTCACAGTCTCGCTTATTGTTTACATGTTTATCCCCAGTCCAGCTCCGTTTCTTAGCCTGATCGAGTCCATCTTTTGCTTCCCTGTTTTCCTGCAGCTGCCGCTCCTTCTCCAGTCATCCCAGGGTCGTCTATGGCTGCGTCCCATTTCTCCGTCTTACCCCTTTGTCTTACCCCTACCCCTTGGTTTTGCTCGTTCCTGTGAGGGCAAGGGGTGTCCCGATTCTCATTTTGATCAAGGGCTCAGGCCACGACCTCGGGCTACATACCCCTTGAAATGAAGTAAGCTCTCGACCAAACTTGGAACGAAGGGGTACGCCTACAAGCTCAGGCAGGTTTTGGGATCAAGACAATGAGGATTAAACCGGGATTAACTATAACTGAACCAGGATTTAACTGGAGAAACTTTGACTAAACCAGGACTAAACCAAAACAAAACCAGGACTAAACCAGAACTAAACCAGGACTAAACCAGGACAAAACCAGGACAAAACCAGGACAAAACCAGAACAAAACCAGAACTAAACCAGAACTAAACTAGGACTAAACCAGAACAAAACAAGGATTAAACCAGAACTAAACCAGAACAAAACCAGGACTAAATCAGGATTAAACCAGAACAAAAACAGATCTAAACCAGAACAAAACCAGAACATAACCAGAAGTAAAGCAGAACAAAACCAGGACTAAACCAGAACAAAACCGGGACTAAACCAGAACAAAACCGGGACTAAACCAGAACAAAACCAGGACTAAACCAGGACTAAAGCAGAACAAAATCGGGACTAAATTAGATCAAAACCAGGACTAAACCTGAAATAAACCAGGACAAAACCCAGGACAAAACCCAGGACAAAACCAGGACAAAACCAGGACAAAACCAGGACAAAACCAGGACAAAATCAGGACTAAACCAGGACTAAACCAGAACAAAACCAGGACTAAACCAGGACTAAAGCAGAACAAAATCAGGACTAAATTGGATCAAAACCAGGACTAAACCTGAAATAAACCAGGACAAAACCAGGACAAAACCAGGACAAAACCAGGACAAAACCAGGACAAAACCAGGACAAAACCAGGACAAAATCACGACTAAACCAGGACTAAACAAGGACTAAACAAGGACTAAACCAAGACTTTTGGGATCAGGATGGCAGCGTCACATCGACCAGCCAAGGAGTCTCATAAATGTATTTTCAGCAGTTGTAATTATCGATTAACAGTTTAGCAGGTTTACAATTATGACGCTTATGTTCTACGTTACTTTTAGTGAACTGTTGTTGCGGTTTTAATTGTAGTGATGTCTGTTTAGCCGACGTTCTCGTTTTCATCGAACTTTCATGCATGAACGAGCTAGTTTTTTTGTCGAGCTGAGGTACCCGATAATCCTTGATGTTTGTTTACGTTTGTTTGCGTCAGTCGTTGTCGCCTCTGTAGACGTAGCAGCTCAGGTAGAGGCGAGGGACGATGACACAAACGGTAATCGAGTGGCGTTCCATTTCTTAGGGGAACATTCGTACCCTGAGCACTCTCAGCTCGGTATCGAGGGGCAAGACAAAGACGTAGATAAAGGGGAAGGGGTAGGACAGAGTAATGGGATGCAGCCTATATAAACTCCATTTGCCCAGTCAGTTTTTGTTAGATTGTCGAACAGTCAAGAGACTCTCGAGCTCTATATCTGAAACTCTGAATCTGATTTCTGCTTTTTGCAATTTGTACGATTCTGCATTATTCCCCGTTTGAAGAATCTGTTCTGAGTTATTCCCAGCCCGTTCTCTAATGAGAATATTTCCCAATTTTGGAGGATATTTTAGTTCACATTATTATCACATTATTATCTTCCTTTGTTGTTTATCAGCCTGGTTTGTCATATTAAGCTTTACCCTTTGAAGGACACTTTCTGTTGAACTGAACCAAGGCCTTTGCATTTCAGGCCAAGTTGCCCGCGTGACGCAAACGATTCGATTGAAAGTGTATGGTGTTTAAAAACACAGTGGAGTATTTCCAGTATTACCTAATGACACAAGGTTGGATGTTTTGTAATGTGTTTTCTGCAGGGTTTGTCTCATTTTATTGTCTTTTCCCAAATACACTTGTTTTTTTCCCTCCAAACTTTGTCACCGGAGCTGGAACAAAACAATAAAAGCTCATTAGCCCACAAACTTGTCATATTTTAAGCTCAGGAGAATATGTACTGTATTTGGTAGTCCTCAGTCCTGGTTTAGAACCGGGTTTAGACCTGGTTTTGATCGTTTATAATCTTGGTTTAGTCCTTGCTGAGCCCAGTCTTGGCTTTTGCCGTTCATAGCTTTTTATAACCTGGATCTTCTGGTTTAATCTGGCTCAGTTTGTATTTAGTATGTATTAGTATTAGTATAGTATTATGTATTAGTATTTGTATCTTGGTTCAGTCCTGGTTTAGTCCCTGGTTTAGTCCCTGGTTTAGTCCTGGTTTAGTCCCTGGTTTAGTCCTGGTTCAGTTCTGGTTCAGTCTTGGTTCGGTCCTGGTTCAGTCTTGGTTTAGTCCTGGTGTAGTCTTGGTTCAGTTCTTGTTCAGTCTTTGTTCGGTCCTGGTTCAGTCCTGGCATAGTCTTGGTTCAGTCCTGGTTTAGTCCTGGTTCAGTTCTGGTTCAGTCCTGGTTCTTTCCTGGCATAGTCTTGGTTCAGTCCTGGTTTAGTTGTGGCTCAGTCCTGGTTCAGTCCTGGTTTAGTCCTGGCTCAGTCGTGGTTTAGCCGTGGCTCAGTCCTGGTTCAGTCCCGGTTTAGTTGTGGCTCAGTCGTGGTTTAGTCCTGGTTTAGTTGTGGCTCAGTCCTGGTTCAGTCGTGGTTTAGTCCTGGCTCAGTCGTGGTTTAGTCCTGGCTCAGTCGTGGTTTAGTCCTGGTTTAGTCTTGGTTCAGTTCTTGTTCAGTCTTGGTTCGGTCCTGGTTCTTTCCTGGCATAGTCTTGGTTCAGTCCTGGTTTAGTTGTGGCTCAGTCCTGGTTCAGTCCCGGTTTAGTTGTGGCTCAGTCCTGGTTCAGTCGTGGTTTATTCATGGCTCAGATGTGGCTCAGTCGTGGTTCAGTCGTGGTTCAGTCGTGGCTCAGGCCTGGTTTATTGGTAGCTCAGTCCCGGTTCTTTCCTGGCATAGTCTTGGTTCATTCTTGTTTTAGTTCTGGACAAAGTTTGTTTGGTTGAAAACATTTCACCGCTCATCCGAGAGGCTTCGTCAGCTCTGGTTATTGTGCTGGTTAGACACTGCTTATATCTAGCTGCCGGGAGGCGCTCCCTACCCTGAAAAAGCTCTGAAAACGATCCCCCCTAATCTGTCTCTTTGTTTTTCAAATTACTCTGGCGACTAGTTTCGCCCCCCTACCCTCTCCACCCCTCTGCCCTGGATCGTCTGCCCTAATGTTTCATCTGTTTTGACTTGGTTTAAGAATCGAATTATAAATGGGAGACAAGTTATGTCTAACTCCCCCATTTCTGTTTAACGACGGATTCTCTTTTTTTGACGAAAATAGCCTCTAGGGAGGATCGTTTTCAGAGCTTTTTCAGGGTAGGCAGCTAGATATAAGCAGTGTCAAACCAGCACAATAACCAGAGCTGATGAAGCCTCTCGGATGAGCGGTGAAACGTTTTCAACCAAACAAACTTTGTCCAGTTGACAAATTGAACTTCTCCTTTTATCATGGATTCTACCTGGACGACTGAGGGACTTTTCACGTGTTTTAGTTCTGGTTTGGTTTTGGTTCAGTCGTGGCTCAGTCGTGGCTCAGTCGTGGCTCAGTCGTGGCTCAGTCGTGGCTCAGTCCTGACTCAGTCTTGGTTTAGTTCTGGTTCAGTCTTGGTTCGGTCTTGGTTCAGTCCTGGCTCAGTCGTGACTCAGTCTTGGTTTAGTTCTGGTTCAGTCTTGGTTCGGTCTTGGTTCAGTCCTGGCTCAGTCGTGGCTCAGTCCTGGCTCAGTCCTGGCTCAGTCTTGGTTTAGTTCTGGTTCAGTCTTGGTTCGGTCTTGGTTCAGTCATGGCTCAGTCATGGCTCAGTTTTGGTTTAGTTCCGGTTCAGTCCACAGGCTCCACAGTAGCAGTGGTGGTGTAAATGTGGTCCTCGGATGGCCGCTCACAGACCGCTCTCCGTGGGGACTGGGGCTTGTGTGGCGCTAATAAAAGCCTAATTAGCTCCCTCCGTCTTCAGCGAGCACTGTTGTTTCCCGACGGACCCCGAACGCCTCACAGCCCATCTGAAAAGTATGAAGCTGGGCGCCGTCAGGACACGGGGAATTTAGGCAGAGGAGCTCTGCTAAATGAAGCGGCACGTGTGGTTCATACAGACGGCTCAGACAGATGAAACGAGAGCTTTGTATCTGTAATCCATGAATCCTGGTTCAGTTCTTGTGCAGTTCTGGTTCAGTTCTGGTTCAGTTCTGGTTCAGTTCTGGCGTAGTCTTGGTTCAGTCCTGGTTCAGTCCTGGTTCAGTCCTGGTTCAGTCCTGGTTCAGTTCTGGTTCTTTCCTGGCATAGTCCTGGTTTAGTCCTGGTTCCATTCTGGTTCCTTCCTGGCGCAGTCTTGGTTCATTCTTAGTTCAGTTCTGGTTCCGTCTTGGTTCCGTCTTGGTTCAGTCTTGGTTTAGTCCTGGTGTAATCTTGGTTTAGTCCTGGTTTAGTCCTGGTTCGGTCCTGGCTCGGTCCTGGCGTAGTTTTGGTTCAGTCGTGGTTTAGTCCTTGTTCAATTCTGGTTCAGTCCTGGTTCTTTCCTGGCATAGTCTTGGTTCAGTTCTGGTTCAGTCTTGGTTTAGACCTGGTTCAGTCCTGGTTCAGTCCTGGTTCGGTCTTGGTTTAGTCCTCGTTCTTTCCTGGCATAGTCTTGGTTCAGTCTTGGTTCATTCTTGGTTCAGTTCTGGTTCGGTCTTGGTTCGGTCTTGGGTTCAGTCTTGGGTTCAGTCTTGGTTCAGCCCTGGTTCAGTCTTGGTTTAGTCCTGGTGTAGTCTTGGTTTAGTCCCGGTTCAGTCCTGGTTCTTTCCTGGCACAGTCTTGGTTCAGTCCTGGTTCATTCTTGGTTCAGTTCTGGTTCCGTTCTGGTTCGGTCCAGGCATAGTCTTGGTTCAGTTCTGGTTTAGTCCCGGTTCAGTCCTGGTTCTTTCCTGGCACAGTCTTGGTTCAGTCCTGGTTCATTCTTGGTTAAGTTCTGGTTCCGTTCTGGTTTGGTCCAGGCATAGTCTTGGTTCAGTTCTGGTTTGGTCCTGGCATAGTCTTGGTTCAGTTCTGGTTTGGTCCTGGTTTAGTCTTGGTTCAGTCTTGGTGTAGTCTTGGTTCAGTCCTGGTGTAGTCTTGGTTCAGTCCTGGTTTAGTCTTGGTTCAGTCTTGGTTTAGTCTTGGTTCAGTCTTGGTTTAGTCCTGTTTCAGTCCTGGTTCAGTGTGAATCGTATTATGTCCATTGTTCTCCAATTGTGATTTTTAAAGATGGAGTATTGAGCTTTCTCTGTTATAACATTAGTCCCTCATCAAAAACCTGCCCGGAGAAGTGTTAGATTAATATGGCCCTGTTACCACTTCTATAAAAATCTATTATATTTTGACTCGTCTTGATAATAGCAACAATTTCACTGCCATTGGAATCAAATCTTGTCACCACCAGTTCCATTTGTTGTTGGTAGTAAACACATTGGGAATAGAACCAGCAACTCCTGAACCACCTGAGCCACTGTGGTTGTGAAGAACTCGGCCCATGGACTAAACCGAATCTCTTCCTCATTACTGCTTGAAAAATAAGTGCCATCAGAAACATTGTGCTTTGTTTTCCATCATTGCATTATTCTGCAGGGTTTTCACTGCACAAGATGGAAAAAACAAAACAAAAAAACAGACTGTAAACGTGATGCAATTTGGGCTTCATTTCGACTCGAGCAAAACAAGAAGCAGGAAAAAGAATTAAGGGCTGAGCCACTCCAAAAACACTTCGAGGATACCACAGACCGGAGTTTCCTGCAGTGAAATGAGCCAAAGAAGAGAGGAGAGAAACCCCAATACAGTCGTGAGGAGGAGGAATGATACAAACATGTTTCAGACGCAGCACATAGGACATGATTCTACTGCGATCCAACGGAGAATGGTCAGAAAAAGAGCGAGAGAAAACCAAACACCTCCTAGACCAAAAATTGATATCACGGTATTCTTCAAAATTATGTTGGTGTCACGGTATTTGACGTTTTTTTGTTTTTTGTTTTTTCATGTACTAAGTGGTACATGTCTTTGGCGAAGTGGACAGTAACAGCGTTGGTAATATTGTTCCACAGTTTGCTTTTCTTGTCGTAGGCGGTCCCCTTAGCAAACGCGTCTTTGAGTGACGTCTAAGTGGCGTTTTGTGTCGTGGCGCCGACTGTAGACGTGGAAGAGGATGCAGATCTTGGTTTCGTGCATTCTTCATATTCCAGGACGTGTTTGTGACGGAGGTGGTGAAGCAGATCGCTCGTGTCGCCTCCTGCGGCTACGACTTTAGCCCGACGACATTTACAGAATACAGTTGTTTCAGTGGCGTCAGATTTTTTAAAGCCAAAGTACTTCCACACGACCGACACGGCTCCTCTTTTCAGTATAAGTTCCTCTGTGTCTGTAACATTTTCTCCATCCATGTTGTTCACCGCTCAACACACACTGAGCTTCCACCGCTCTCACGCCACTGCAAAACAGTCCCCTCTCAAACAATGTCCTGCGGCGCCACATTCCACCACTCTGCGTTTCCGACGTTTTGTGCGCACACACTATTGGGATATATGAAAAATTCATATAGTTAAAAAAAACAAAAAGCCCTAACACCTCCTCTGATCGCAAATGCCTAAAACTCTTCACTTCTGCGTGTTTTTCACAAACTAAACTGGCCGTATTGACGCTAAAATAGTCTGAAGTCTGTTGGCATCGCCATGTTTGTTTTGGTTTGTTTGGATGCTTCACCTTTTGACTCCGCCCAAACCTCAGATCTGCGTCGTGGTCGTGGTTGGTCGCCCTCCACCTGTTGGGCCTGTCACATGAGCAAGGTTCTTGTGAGGTTGCAAATTCACAAATCTCACGAGGATCCATCTTGCTGCAGGGTTTGATTTAAAGGTTATGGCATGTGTGATTTGGATAGAGTGGTAATGGCTGTGTCTCAGTTCATAGTGTGCACAGTTACTGTAGTAGTAGTAGTTGGTGCTGTAGTAGTAGTTGGTACTGTAGTAGTAGTAGTTGGTGCTGTACTAATATTAGTAGTCGTGCTGTAGTAGTAGTAGTTGGCACTGTAGTAGTAGTTGGTACTGTAGTAGTAGTAGTTGGTGCTGTAGTAGTAGTTGTTACTGTAGTAGTAGTAGTAGTTGGTGCTGTACTAATATTAGTAGTCGTGCTGTAGTAGTAGTAGTTGGTGCTGTAGTAGTAGTAGTCGGTGCTGTAGTAGTAGTAGTCGGTGCTGTAGTAGTAGTAGTCGGTGCTGTAGTAGTAGTAGTTGGTGCTGTAGTAGTAGTTGGTGCTGTACTAATAGATTAAGATTAAGATTAAGATTAAGCCTTTATTGGTCTCACACACAATGACACACAGTGACACACGGGAGAAATTTGACTTCTGCATTTGACCCATCCTTTTTCAGGAGCAGTGTATAGTAGTAGTTGGTGCTGCAGTAGTAGTTGGTGCTGCAGTAGTAGTTGGTGCTGTAGTAGTAGTAGTTGGTGCTGTAGTAGTAGTAGTTGGTGCTGTAGTAAAAGTAGTAGTTGGTGCTGTAGTAAAAGTAGTAGTTGGTGCTGTAGTAAAAGTAGTAGTTGGTGCTGTAGGAGTAGTAGTAGTTGGTGCTGTAGGAGTAGTAGTAGTTGGTGCTGTAGGAGTAGTACTTGGTGCTGTAGTAGTAATAGTTGGACTCTAGTAGTTGTAGTTGGTATTGGAGTAGTAGTAGTTGGTACTGTAGTAGTAGTAGCTGGTGCTGTAGTAGTAGTTGGTGCTGTAGTAGTAGTAGTTGGTGCTGTAGTAGTAGTAGTTGGTGCTGTAGTAGTAGTTGGTACTGTAGTAGTAGTAGTTGGTGCTGTAGTAGTAGTAGTTGGTGCTGTAGTAGTAGTTGGTACTGTAGTAGTAGTAGTTGGTGCTGTAGTAGTAGTTGGTACTGTAGTAGTAGTAGTTGGTGCTGTAGTAGTAGTTGGTACTGTAGTAGTAGTAGTTGGTACTGTAGTAGTAGTTGGTACTGTAGTAGTAGTTGGTACTGTAGTAGTAGTTGGTGCTGTAGTAGTAGTTGGTGCTGTAGTAGTAGTTGGTGCTGTAGTAGTAGTTGGTACTGTAGTAGTAGTTGGTACTGTAGTAGTAGTTGGTACAGTAGTAGTAGTTGGTACTGTAGTAGTAGTTGGTACTGTAGTAGTAGTAGTTGGTGCTGTAGTAGTAGTTGGTACTGTAGTAGTTGGTACTGTAGTAGTAGTTGGTACTGTAGTAGTTGGTACTGTAGTAGTAGTAGTTGGTGCTGTAGTAGTTGGTACTGTAGTAGTAGTAGTTGGTGCTGTAGTAGTAGTTGGTACTGTAGTAGTAGTAGTTGGTACTGTAGTAGTAGTAGTTGGTACTGTAGTAGTAGTAGTTGGTGCTGTAGTAGTAGTTGGTACTGTAGTAGTAGTTGGTACTGTAGTAGTTGGTACTGTAGTAGTAGTTGGTACTGTAGTAGTTGGTACTGTAGTAGTTGGTACTGTAGTGGTAGTAGTTGGTGCTGTAGTAGTTGGTACTGTAGTAGTAGTAGTTGGTGCTGTAGTAGTAGTTGGTACTGTAGTAGTAGTAGTTGGTACTGTAGTAGTAGTAGTTGGTACTGTAGTAGTAGTAGTTGGTACTGTAGTCGTAGTAGTTGGTACTGTAGTCGTAGTAGTTGGTACTGTAGTAGTAGTAGTTGGTGCTGTAGTAGTAGTTGGTGCTGTAGTAGTAGTTGGTGCTGTAGTAGTAGTAGTTGGTGCTGTAGTAGTAGTAGTTGGTGCTGTAGTAGTAGTAGTTGGTGCTGTAGTAGTAGTAGTTGGTGCTGTAGTAGTAGTAGTTGGTGCTATAGTAGTAGTAGTTGGTGCTGTAGTAGTAGTAGTTGGTGCTGTAGTAGTAGTAGTTGGTACTGTAGTAGTAGTAGTTGGTACTGTAGTAGTAGTAGTTGGTACTGTAGTAGTAGTAGTTGGTACTGTAGTAGTAGTTGGTACTGTAGTAGTAGTTGGTACTGTAGTAGTAGTTGGTACTGTAGTAGTAGTAGTTGGTGCTGTAGTAGTAGTAGTTGGTGCTGTAGTAGTAGTAGTTGGTGCTGTAGTAGTAGTTGGTGCTGTAGTAGTAGTTGGTACTGTAGTAGTTGGTGCTGTAGTAGTAGTTGGTACTGTACTAATAGTAGTAGTACTGTCTATGAGGTTTTTGCAGAGTCGCACTAAAATCAATATAAACCACAATACATCCTGACAGATCAGACAGCGGACAGGAGCTGACACTGACAACATTAAACTCTTCACTGGAGGACACTTCTGCTTTTAGATCTTGGGTTCAGAAGGTCAAAAAACCTGAGCAGCAAGAGTTTTTCTCGTGATATGTGAGAGTTGAGACCAGCTAGTGTTGGTCAGGAATACTTTAGCTGGAGGGTTGTTTGTATTGTGCAGGTTTTGATTGGAGAAAACAGAGTGCCCAGAGGAAACCCACACAGACAGGTTGAAGTGTTTGGTGCATTTGTGTGCAGGGAAGATGTCTGTGCTTTTCTGGATTTAACAAATGTTTGATTTCTGTGCTTGTTCCACGGCTACACAAGCAGCATCAATCTGATCTTATTTAGACAATACTGCGGTTTGCATTGGTTTATTCACATTTAAATATAGAAAAACAGCATGTGTGATTTGATGATTACAGTTCGTGGGCCAATTCAATTCGAAAACCTTACACAAAATCTGGTTTTATTTATGCATTTAACTGTAATTTATGTTAAAAACAGTAGAAAATGTGAAAATGCACTACACTCTTCTGGGCACAGCAGCTATAAATAAAACTGGATGTACCCGGAGCTCATCAAAACGGCTAACAGGACATTTCCATGCATTAGCATAGCTTGAATAATTAGCGTTAGCCTAGCATAAACGGCCTTGTGCTGGAGGTGGAATTAGCATATTTGTGCATACAGATAATGTACTGTGCTCTGTGGGTTTGGCCTTTACACAGAGCTAAGCTTTTGTTTAACTAGATCTGTGCTCGTTTGTGTTTGGACGCAGATTCAGATAAATGTTAATGAGGAGTTTCCAGTAAAAAAAACTTTTAAGTAAATAAATATAGATTTTATTTATTTTTGAAGTATTATTTACTATGGAGGGCGGCAGTAGCTCAGTTGGTAGAGCATATGCCTTGTGATCCAGGGGGTTGGCGGTTCGAATTCCGCTCTTGACGGGTTGACCGCATGTGATCCCAGCTCCCACAGATGAGCGCTGCCGTTGTGTCCTTGGGCAAGACACTTAACCCCACCTCGCCCCCAGTGTCTGTGGACACTGGTAGCCCCCATGGCAGAAGATACATCAAGGCCTGTTGTGACGTGAGCCGTCCTCCTGTGGACCCACCACCTGCGGAAGGATTCATGGGGGCTGGTGCATCGTGTTCTGGGCAGCAGAACACTGCTTGGACTGCTGCCCCCGCGGCCCAGAAAATGGAAAAGCGGAAGAAAATGAATGAATGAATGAATGAATATTTACTATGGCTGTCAATTTAACGTGTTTATTAGATTAATTACACTGCAATTTTTTTATTTATTTGTTTTTTTTTATTGAGCCAAATGGAATTTACAACTAAAATTGTACAGGATCAATAGCACTCAATGCTTTTGGTATATAAAGAAAAATAAATTTTATTTTATTGGTTTATTTGACAGGGACAGCGTACATTAACATATCTGTAAATGCACCAGAATTAGCCAAAAGACTATTTTTCATATGTTGTCCCTGGACAGATCTTAAAATGGTCTCCTTAAAGGAAAAGTAACGTTATTTTACAATCTGAGCCTTCTTTCGGTAATAAAACAAGTCGTTTGACTCACCCATAGCACTTTCTTGTCATTTGGAGCTGTTTGGTGAAAGTTATGTTGTAGCGTATCCGTTAGCCTGAGTACTCGGGGCATTACTTTGCGGTCTCCAAATAACACAAACTTTAGCACTTTTCAAATCATAGAAGCCCGATGTCTTAATGTAAGATTTCGTTTGAAGCAAAAGTGGCCTGTAATCCGAGATTTATCCATAGTTTTCAGCTTTGCGTTTCATGTTTGGGTCCCGGGAGCAGTCCGTGCATGCGCACTGGCGTCCTCTACTCGAAACTATGGCTAAATCTCGGATTACAGGCCACGTTTGCTTCAAACGAAATCTTAAATTAAGACATCGGGCTTCTATGATTTGAAAAGTGCTAAAGTTTGTGTTATTTGGACACCGCAAAGTAATGCCCCGAGCAAATGATACAGCACCATGTTAACGGATACGGGATCATTAGTAGAACAGAACGGCTCAACATAAGTTCTGCGATACTGCTCCAATTGACAGCAAACTGCTATGGGTGAGTAAAACTACTTGTTTTATTGCCGAAAGAAGGCTCAGATTGTAAAAAAAAACATTAATTTGCCTTTAAAAACAATAATAACAAAATAAGATTACACAGTGAACAATATGCAGTTATTAACAAGCAGTAAAATTTTTGCTAAAACTATACAAATCCAATTGATGAATACAGTGTAGATAAAACTTTAAACTTATCGACAGTTAAAAAATATTTCAACACATCACAACAAGACGGCAGAGACACAAGACGCAGCACAGTGGGGTTCGGGGAAAGAAAATAATAAACATTAGTGATGACATGTCTGATGTGTTATGAACCAGTTCTTTAGATGTTTTTTATATAGATTGCATGTGGTTAGTTCTCTGATGTTTGATGGGACAGAGTTCCACCTCTGGGCGGCTGTAACAGAAAAGGCACTCTGACTACACTCTGATACATAAAATAATAATAATAATATAAATAAATAAATAAATACATCACACAGGACTGAAAACAAACATAACAGCATGCACAGGTACATGTGTCTAAAATAAGTTTACAGATGTTTCTCATATAGGTGCAGCTTGTAGAAAATCAATAAGCGGTTGCCAAACTTTCTTAAATGACATGAGCTTATCCTTTAACAAATATCGAATTCTCTCTAAATGCAAAGTATTAGCTCGGTCCTGTAGACACGTTTTAGAGCTCGGTACTGACGGCCCCTTCTGATTAATTACACTGCAAATTAACGCGTTATAAAAATGAACACAATTATGAGCTGCAATTGAATGCGCGTTTTTAAATTTGTCCCATTGAAGGACCTGTAGGCGACTTGGCAGTGGCGTCACTTCCACCTGCGTCGATAAACAAACAAATAAATCCTGGAGGAAACTGACATGGATCAACAAGAACGCCGTGATTTGGAGCTTTTGTCAAAAAGAATTTCCAGCCTGACGGATCATTTGAACAATACTTCAACACTTCCGGACAAGTTCCATCGTTACGGTTGACAGAACGAGCGTGAGCACACTTCACCAAACCACCAAACCAACAAACCACACTCGCAGAATTTGGGTTGCCTCTGCCGCTCTCTCTCAATTAAAATGTGATTAATTAGATTAATTCATTTGAAATCCTGTAATTAGATTAATTTTAAAAAATCTTTCAAAATCACGGCGTTCTTGTTGATTGTCCCGTCTTCGTTCTTTTTTCTTTTTATAAATAAACTTGCCGTTCAAAGGCCCTGGCAGCAATTTGCTCGCCGCACGCCAAATTTAAAATGCGCATTGAATTTCTGCTCATAATTAATTGCATTAATTTGTATAATGCGTTAATTTGTACTGTAATTAATTAATCTAATTAACGTGTTAAACTGACAGCCCTAACATATAAATACAATATCAAATAAGAAGTCCAATCACAGCTGTGTACAGTTGTAGGGAGTATTATCTCTCCCTCTATGGCAGGGGTGGGCAATTATTTTTCCCCAGGGGCCAAATGAGAAGCAGAAAATATTGTGGAGGGCCAAAAGTTTGAAGTCGACTCTGGTTATTAATTTTATTTCCACGTTGAAATCAGTAAATGGCATTGTTTACAGAAGCTGATAAGTTCTGTGTTATTATTAAGTAATGAGAGAGTGAGGTTTTACAAAAACTGAATTTATTCAGTAAAATAATTCAAAACAATGGTAAACGTGAAACATTTGTAATTCTTTTTCAGTCACATTAACCCAACAATTTTTTCGGAGTTTAACTTTAAACTCATGGATCTGCTATGGCTGCTTTCAAATAGAGACAACTTTTTAAAATATTGTCAGATTTTCACATGCAAGACATCATTGGAAAGCTTAGAACCTGTACTTTCAGAATCTGTGAATAACTCAAAACGCCTCCGTGACGACTTGGTATTGGTTTTCCTGCGGTTGGACACATACGTATGTCACAACATTTTTGTCCAACTGCCAAACTGTGTAGAAAAAGTCAAAGTTAGCATATCTCACCTCTGTTGAGCTTTAACAAGTGCATCAAAGTCAGGTTCATGTTTGAGGTTGAGATGTGAAGTCCGACAGATGATCATCAGTACAAATGCATTATGTACAATTTTAAAAGTAGGTTTTATTTTCTTAATTCCAAGCAACCTTTCACGGGCTGGTCGGAGTTGGCTCGTGGGCCGTATTTGGCCCCCGGGCCTTGAAATGCCCGGGTCTGCTCTATGGTCTGGTGCAGCAGGAGTGTCCATGATGGAGAGCAGTTTGTCCAGTGTCCTCCTGTCCCTCACTGTGACAAATGTCTCCAGCTCACAGACGATCACGTGACCAGGTTTGCGGATCAGTTTGTCGACCCGTCCAGTGTCTCTTTTACTGGGACATTGGACGGATTGACAAACTGATTCGCAAACCTGTATGGAATTGGCTGCACTAGCACTGACTCTGGACTGGTGCAGGTTCTGGGGTTTAGGTTCAGATCACAGAGAGATTTTAGGTTAAAGGTCCCATGAAATTTCACTTTCTGAGGTTTTTGAACGTTAATGTGAGCTCCCCTACCCTGTTTAGCCCCCCCCATGATTAAAAGTTGCGAAATGTCTAAACTGAGCATTTGCGATCCTTTTCTGCGTTAGAAAAAAATCAGAGCTCAAACGGGCGATTTTGAACAAGGAAACTTATTGACGTCAGCTCGAAAAAAGAAATGAAAATGCAGTTCCACCCCCGTCTGTCTGTACTCAGCGTCTCTGTAAATCACGCCCAGGGAGTTTGGACTGCGGAGGAGCTACGCAATGCGAAATGCGTTTTTTAATTTGCCTGGAGGAACTTGCGAGTGTTTCTAGGCTCGGAAGTCCTTTATCTGAGCCTGTGGATATCTGAAACAGCAGTGGTTTAATTTTATTTTCTGTGGAAATGTGTTTATTTTTCAATGGAACGCTTCTCATCTCTCCCTCCGCACAAAAACACGGAAGTGGGTCAGAGCGCACAGGGCACAGCTGAAAAGGAAAGAGTGGAGAGTTTGGCCACGCCCCCACCCGCTACTATAGGCCATCTCTGTCCTCCTCATTTGCATTCAAGCAACAACGCCCATAATGGAGTGTTCCAGAGTGACATTTATGACTCTTTCTCATCTTATCTCTCTTTCTCATGCACTGAGTGTTGATTTTGAAGAAGGATTCATTTACAGTATTAGGGAACCATTAAGGAGCCATCAAGAAGTGTCTACCATGTCATGGGACCTTTAAAACACACTGGATTTCAACAGTAAAGTGCATGTGTAATATGAAAAAGCAGCTCAGGGTAAAACTCGTTGTCATAACTGGAAAGTACGCCCCCCCCCCCCCCTCCTTCCTCTGCACCTTCAGTGAGTTTTGATCATGTGTAAATATTGAGCGTTTCCTGGGATGACTCTGAGGATGGGGCTCCTAATGACTCTCTCCTCTTGCGGTAAACACTTTTTGATTTAATTTTCGAGATCATTACGTTTATTTACGGCTGCGTGTGAATCCCCCGCGTGTGGTGACTGCACTCGAACACTTTTAAAAGAAAGAAATCGAGTTGGAGTTTTACTTTGGGCTCGTACTTTTAGAGACAGCGCCGTAGCTCAGGCTCTGACATCCGATTAAACTCATTTCACTATTTCAAATTTTAGTGAAAAGTCCTAATTACGCAAAATTCACTCGTACGAGCTTAAAGGTGCACTGCGGAACTTTTCTTGTAGAGGGTTCACCACCTGCTTCATTCCATTTAGATTGTTTTTTTTTCCCTGTATGGCATTTGCTTTACCTATCACCATGGAGACAAGCAGCCACATCACCAGGCCAAGTTCCAGGTCTGGTCTGTGGAGAGGTGGGGTTTTGAGAAATTAAAATGTTTAAAGACGTACTGTGGAACATCCCAGGCAAAACGATAACGTCACCATGGAGACGAGGAGATGGCACACCCGGCAAGAGAAAAGTTACACAATGTAGCTTTAACCATGCCTCTCCTGTCACTCTCCTCATCCTCTCATCTTCCCCTTCCCTCTCCTCATCCTCTCATTTCTCCTTCCCCTCTCCTCATCCTCCTCTTCCTCTTCCCTTTCCTCATCCTTTCATCTCTTCCTTTTCCTCTCTTCATCCTCTCATCTTTCCTTCCACTCTCCTCATCCTCTCATCCTGACCCCCCTCCTCATCCCCTCATCCTCGTCTCCTCATCCTCTCTTCTCTCCATTCCCTCTCCTCATCCTCTCATATTCCTCTTCACTCTCCTCATCCTCTCTTATCTTCCTTCCACTCTCCTCATCCTCTCATCCCTCCCTTCCCTCTCCTCATCCTCTCATCACTCTTTTCACTCTCCTAATCTCCTCATCTCTCCCGTTCCTCTCCTCATCCTCTCATCTTTCCTTCCCCTCTCCTCATGCTCTCATCTTTCCCTTCACTCTCTTCATCCTCTCATTCCTCCCTTCACTCTCCTCATCCGCTCCTCAACCTTTTCACTCTCCTAATCTGCTCATCTCTCCTTCCATCTCCTCCTCTCATCCCTCCCTTCGCTCTCCTCATCCTCTCATCTTTCCTTCCCTCCTCATCCTCTCATCTCTCCTTCCCTCCTCATCCTCTCATCTCTCCCTTCACTCTCCTCATCCTCTCATCTTTTCTTCTGTCTCTCCTCATCCTCTCATCTTCCCCTCCACTCTCTTCATTCTCTCATCTTTCCTTCCCTCTCCTCCTCCTCTCATCTTTCCTTCCACTCTCCTCCACCTCTCATCCCTCCCTTCACTCTCCTCATCCTCTCATCTCTCCCTTCCTTCTCCTTTCATCCCTCACTTCCCTCTCCTCCTCCTCTCCTCCTGCAGTCCGCTCAGTTCCTCCTCTCCTCCTCTCCTCCTGCAGTCCGTTCACTTCCTCCTCTCCTCCTCCGCCCAGTTCCTCCTCTCCTCCTCCTCCGCTCAGTTCCTCCTCTCCTCCTCCTCCTCCGCTCAGTTCCTCCTCTCCTCCTCCTTCCTCCGCTGAGTTCCTCCTCTCCTCCTTCTCCTCCGCTCAGTTCCTCCTCTCCTCAGTTCCTCCTCTCCTCCTCCGCTCAGTTCCTCCTCTCCTCCGCTCAGTTCCTCCTCTCTCCCCTCAGTTCCTCCTCTGCTCAGTTCCCCCTCTCCTCCTCCCCTCAGTTCCTCCTTTCCTCCTCCTCCCCTCACTTCCTCCTCTGCTCAGTTCCTCCTCTCCTCCTCCGTTCAGTTCCTCCTCTCCTCCTCCTCCGCTCAGTTCCTCCTCTGCTCAGTTCCTCCTCTCCTCCTCCTCCGCTCAGTTCCTCCTCTGCTCAGTTCCTCCTCTCCTCCTCCTCCGCTCAGTTCCTCCTCTCTTCTGTAGCAGCAGGACGAGCAGCAGGCTTCACTCGTCCTCTGCCCTTTTCTCCTTCAGCACCGCATCTCCCACAATGCACCGCTGCGCCTCACACTTCCTGCTCCATCAGAACTGACAGAGAAGAAGAAGTCAAGGTTTTCCTGAGCACTGACGGATCGGACCTAACGCAGACTGACGGAGCGACGGGAGTCCGAGGTCCACTTCCAACAGTTTTAACTTTTCTTATTTTTATTGATTTTTTTTGTTTGTTTGTTTTGACCATGAACAAAAACAAATTGATACAAAAAAGTTGTAAAATATTCACTCCACTCTTCAAGCTAAGTTAAAACAGCTTGAATTAAAAACATATTTACGATTTATTTGATTAGAATCAAACATTTTTAGTTCAAAGTCCAAAGTCAGCTTTATTGTCAAAAAACATATGTACAGGTTGGACACACAGGATTTGAAATTGCAGCGCCCCCTAGGCCCACAGTGAACATAAAACATCTGATAAACAAGAAATTATTTCTCTGCATTTGACCCATCCTTTCAGGAGCAGTGGGCAGCTCGTCTTTCAGGCGCCCGGGGACCATCTCCATGATCTTGTTGCTCGGCTTTGGTCAGGACCTGAGCTGGAGGATTTTACCTGGAGCATGTTTTTGTGTTGGTTTAGTATAGTTTAAGTTTATTTAAATGGGACAGCATGTATTAATGAACAGATACTGCTGTAAATTAGCTCAAGGCGAGTTTCCATCTGTAGTCCCACAGAACATAAGTGAAAGTCGATAAAACACAATGTACAAAACATGTAAAGACCAACAATGAAAACATGACAACAGAAGCAGTGACACAACAGTTTTACAAAGATTTTGAGTTAATAGATCTAACACAAAAGTGCTTTTAGTTACATGAGGTAGTTCTAGTAGTAAAGTGGTGGGGGAAACCCAGACACGGGAAGAACATACAAACTCCACACAGAAAGGCCCAGACAACCCAGGGATCAAGCCCAGAACCTTCTTGCTGTGAGGCGTGAGTACTAGCCACTCAGCCATTTAAGCATCAGTGTCATTTAAGCAGCAGTGTCAGTGTCATTTAAGTGTATTTTAAGCATCAGTGTCAGTGCCCTTTAAGCAGAAGTGTCAGTGTCATTTAAACAGAAGTGTCAGTGCCATTTAAGCAGCAGTGTTAGTGTCCTTTAAGTGTCATTTAAGTAGCAGTGTCAGTGTCATTTAAGTGTATTTAAGCAGTAGTGTCAGTGTCATTTAAGCATCAGTGTCATTTAAGCAGAAGTGTCAGTGTCATTTAAGCAGCAGTGTCCGTGTTATTTAAGCAGCAGTGTCAGTGTAATTTAAGTGTTATTTAAGCAGCACTGTCATTTTAGTGTCATTTAAGCATCAGTGCTGTTTAAGCAGCAGTGGCAGTATCATGTAAGCACAATTTAAGCAGCAGTGTTGGGGTCCTTTAAGTGTCATTTAAGCAGCAGTGTCAGTGTTATTTAAGCAGCAGTGTCAGTGTCATTTAAGCATCTGTGTCATTTAAGCAGCAGTGTCAGTGTCGTTTAAGCATCCGTGTCATTTAAGCATCAGTGTTATTTATGCAGCAGTATCAGTGTCATTTTAGTGTCATTTAAGCATCAGTGTCAGCAACATGAGCAACTTTTCTCTTTTTCTTAAACTGAAAACTCTCTGTTCCACCTTGTGATGTCATGTGGTAATACATGAAGTGCTTTATTGTATTTTGAAACTCCACAAACCTTCACTAGAATTATTTGGATGATTTCAGACTTGGAATTACCGATCTCTACTGAAATAAAGGTAAAAAGCTAGATCTTAACTTGAAAGCTACCACTTCATGACATCACAAGGTCAAACAGAGCATTTCAAACTAGACTAGTAATGCAGGGTTATTCAAACATGTGAATGAAACAAAACACAACTCCTGATGAGGAAACAGCTTTATAACATGACTTAAAGGAGAATTTATGTTTTTTACAATCTTATTTCAGTAATAAAACAAGTTGTTTTACTCACCCATAGCACTTTGGTGTCATTTGGAGCACTTCCAGATATGTTTTAGATCAGCGATATCCGTTAACGTGAGTTCTCGGGGCATATGTTTGTGGTCTCCAAATAACACAAACTTTAGCACTTTTCAAATCATAGAAGCTCAATGTCTTAGTCTACACTTTCGTCAAAAGTGCCTCTAATCCGAGATTTAGCCATAATTTCGAGTAGATGAGGAGGACAGTGTGCATGTGCGGAGTTACAGCTGTTTTGCAGATAAGAAGGCGCTCATAACTTTTCTATTGTGAGCGACACATGGCAGAAGATTGGGACTTTGAGGCTGAAGAGGACTTATGGAGGACTGAGGACTGAAGAGGAGTATACGGATGATGAGACAGAATGGATACGGAAAGAATGAAGCGAAGACAGTTTTAGGAACAGCAGAGAACAGCCATCGGTTTCGCATTACCTCTCAGAATCGCGCGCTGAATCTGCTGGCCTTCTTTCTTTTCCTTTGCTGGTAAAAAATTGTCCTGACTGAAGTGGGTACTGCAAACACGATGGTCCAAACGTCTTACAGCTTTGCCTTTCATGTTTGGGTCCTGAGAGCTGAGAGCGAAATCACCTGTGACTCCGCACATGCGCACTGTCCTCCTCATCTACTCGAAACTATGGAAAAATCTCGGATTACAGGCCACTTTTCACTCAAACGAAAGTGTAGACTAAGACATTGAGCTTCTATGATTTGAAAAGTGCTAAAGTTTGTGTTATTTTGGTGACTTTTACGTCGGATATCGCTAATCTAAAACATCTCCGGAAATGCTCCAAATGACACCAAAGTGCTATGGGTGAGTAAAACAACTTGTTTTATTACCGAAATAAGGTTGTAAAAAACTTTAATTCTTCTTTAAAGCTCACAACAGTCAAATTTGCGTAATATAGGACCTTTAGCGGACAAATGTATTTGTCTACTTTGAATCCATTCTATTTTTCCATCCAAATTCTTTTATATTTTTATGCAAAAGTCCAAAGTTTGAGCTGCACTCTTGTACCCCCCTTGATCCCACCTTTGTTTGTTTTTGATGTGAATACCGTGTGGGTCTGTTTCGCCTCTGCCCTCGTGCCGTTGAGCCCGCAGTGATAGATTTGTGCCGTAAACAGTGATGCATGTATTCCACGTCTGAAAGAACCCCGGACCTGCACACCCGGACTCCCCTTGAACCTGGACTATGTATTTTTAATGGACTGCTTGGATTGTAACTGGACTTTGGCGCGATGCATCAGAGGCAGAGCCCGGAGACTGAACCTGACGCCCAAGGACGCGAGGAAAACGGGGTAAAAATCAGAGGCGATTTGTGTCGGAGCGGAGAGGGGCTGTCAGAGGGAAGGAGCGCTCAATACCTGTCCGTCAAACTACAAAGGAGAGAGAACGAAGGAGGGCTTATACAGTATAGAGAGTGAAATGGAGAGCGAAAGGGAGGAAGAATGGGGGGTATAGAGAGAGGGGGGTATATATAGAACAAGTGGAAGAGAAATAAAGATGAAAAGAAAGAGTGGGGGGTGTGGAGAGGATGGAGAGGGGGGACAGTGTCAGTTGAAATGCATCAAAATGGCCCTGGACAGTGGCAGTTGTAGAAGAATGAGCTGTTCATGCACATGTACGTTTAGTCTGTCTGAGGCTTTCTAAGACTTTAATCTGAGCTTCATTTGAAAACAATCTGACCAGAAAGAACTACGAGAGGCAAGTTGAGCTTTACTCAAAGCTCAGGTCCTTCTCTCAAATAACATTAGTCTGTAGCAGCTCTGGAAAAAAAATAAGAGACCAAAAGAGCAAAATGATCAGTTTGTCTGATTTTACTACTTACAGGATTGCGTTTGGGCAAAAGGAACATTTTTGTTTTGAGTCGATAAATTACTGACAACATTTCCCCCAAATTCCAAATTAAATATTGTTTATGTTGTTGTTTTTTTGTTGTTGTCTCCATGAAATAATATTGGCTAAATGGCATTATGGAACTAAACCAAGACTAGACCAGGACTAGAAGTGGACTAAATCAGGACTAGAAGTGGACTAAACCAGGGCTAAACCAGGACTAGAAGTGGACTAGACCAGAACTAGACCAGGACTACACCAGGACTAAACTAGGACTAAACCAGGACTAGAAGTGGACTAAACCAGGACTAGAAGTCGACTAAACCAGGACTAAACCAGGACTAGAACTGGACTAAATCAGGACCAAGTCAATACAGCAATGACTAAACCAGGACTAAACCAGGACTAAACCAGGACTAAACCAAGATTAGAAGTGGACTAAATCAGGATCAAGTCTATACAGCGATGACTAAACCAGGACTAAGGAGTTTATAAACTACTGACAACATTTCCCCCAAATTCCAAATAAAAATATTATCGTTTAGATCAGTGGTTCTTAACCTTGTTGGAGGTACTGAACCCCACCAGTTTCATATGCACATTCACCAAACCCTTCTTTACTGAAAAATAAAATCTTTTTTTTTTTTTTTTTTTTTTTTTTCCCAAATTCAAGACATAGGCATATGTTTTACTGGTGCACAGAATGAATTGTGCATTAACATCACTGTGTTCAAAGAACAAAACCAATACAATGGATGAATTCACAACAAATGACAGAACTTTTCACAAAGACACGACCCTTTTTAACACTTTTTGAATTTTTACCCTTATGTATTCCAATAATGAACGTATTGTATTTATGCTATTTATTATTTTTAACATTTTAACACACGCCCATCACCTAATTTCCATCAGGCTACAATAATAATGAATATTTACTGCAAATCAGTGTGACTTCTTTTCACGAATCATATGAGTCTGTGTCTTGACCTCCGCTGAACCCCTCAGACTGACTCACCGAACCCTTAGGGTTCGATCGAACCCAGGTTAAGAACCACTGGTTTAGAACATTTATTTGCAGAAAATGACAAATGGTCAAAATAACAAAAAAGATCCATGTTTTCAGAGCTCAAACAATGCAAAGAAACAAGATGAAATTCATTTTAAAACAACATAATACTAATGTTTACACTTAAGAAGAGTTCACAAATCAATATTTGGTTACCTGGCCAGCCAAATGATATCTCTCTGTATTTGCTATACAGCGCGATACCATTTGGACACCCTCGCTCCACTCTCGCTCCTCCGGTTAAAAACGGACTCCGCGATTCTGATTCGTTGAAAGATGGTGACGTCAGCGCACCCGCCTTTGCCCGCAAAGTCACTCTTAGGCAGCGGAAGTTCCTCCTCAGTTTTGAATCAAGATGGCGCAATCTCTGATTGGTTCACTTAGCTGTCTGTCTACGCGCAACCGCAGCGCATTTTGGACCAAGCGTTACCAGACTCACTCGCTGGTACAGCGATGAGTCATGGATTCTTCCAGGCAAAATATTTGGTGCAATAACCCTTATTTTTAATCACAGCTTTCATGCATCTTGGCATGCTCTCCACAAGTCTTTCACATTGTTCTTGGGCGACTTTATTCCACTCCTGGTGAAGAACTGAAGTAGCTCAGCTTTGTGTTTGTGTTGGAATTCAACAGACGCTGGAATGGAATGGCTGTAATACATGTAGAGATGCTGATTTCGCACAAAAAATGCAGTGGTCTCTTATTTTTTTCCAGAGCTGTATAAAGAACCAGAAAGAAAGAAAGGTGTAGAGAGGATGGAGAGGGGCGACAGTGAAATACATCAAAATGGCCCTGGAGAGTAGCAGTTGAAGAAGTAGCTATTCATGCATGTATATGTTCCCTGGGGATGCTAACTGTAGGCTCTACTCTGTCTGAGGCTTTGTTAGACTTTAATCTGAGCTTCATTTTAAAACAATCTGACCAGAAAGAACTCACTTAGTTGGAACTACGAGAGGCAAGTTGAGCTTTACTCAAAGCTCAGGTCCTTCTCTCAAATAACATTAGTCTGTAGCTGGATTCATGGAGCACATTTGAAGATACTCTGTGAGCGTGCCCTGGGGCAGAATGACAAAAAAGAGGCTGACAACCTGCACCATCTGTCCCTCTGACAACACCCACAACCACCACCTTCATACATGGCGATGTGGATGAAATGTCTTGCCAAAGATTGTATATGGTAAAAGGAGAAATTCAATTTGTGAACTGGACAAAGTTTATTTGGTCGAAGACATTTCGCAGATCAACCAAGCTGCTTCCTCAGTTCTGGCTAGAGTGCTGGTGGACACTGCTTATATCTAGCTGCACTGTCCACCAGCACTCTAGCCAGAACTGATGAAGTAGCTTGGATGAGCTGTGAAATGTCTTCGACCAAATAAACTTTGTCCAGTTCACAAATTTAATTTCTCTCTTTACCGTGGATTCTACCTGGACGACTGAGGGATTCTTCACATAAGTTTGTGTATCTAAATGGACTTTCATTATTGTGGCCCCTCTCTCTGTACCTGCTGCTGTGAGCCCCGTCATTTTGGTCTTAAAATGTTTGTATTAACCCACTCTACATGGTCCTGGTGGGGTTTTTTCACCATTTTGTCTGTCAAAAAAATCCTATTCATAATATAGAGCCTGGCTTCAGATTCTCCCTGTAACCAGGAGCTTAACCATGAGCATCGCTTCATTTGAGTGGAACCAAACGCTATGGGTGACATCACACTCAGTCCACTTCTTTATAGTGCACAGTTTTTCTGTGGCTCCTGGTATTCCCAGTGTGCTCCCATTAAGCGCTGACCAGGTCCAGCTCTGCTTAGCTTCTGAGATCTGATGAGATCAGACTTTGACAGGGAGGTCTGGGTAAAGAAGGGCTACTACTTAGTAGTACTACTACAGTAGTACTACTACACTTCCAAATGTGTTAAGATATGAAAAACATGAAAAACAGAACATGTTTGCAGTGTCCAAAGTTATTCCTCACTTATCTTAAAGGGATAGGGCATTGTTTTTTTTTTTTAATGTTAATCTGTATGGGTTTCCTTCTAAAAGTTTTGTGCGGTAACACTGGCTTACCTCTGACAGTCTCGTCTCAGCCCGGTTCTGCTCGGGTTCTGGAGCTCACGTAAGTAGGTCCGGTAAGTTCGCGGGTACAGTTAATAAAGCTTGTTTTTCTCCTCAAAACAAAACATTTGTCCGAAAGGTGATATTTGCGTCACAAACAGTTGTCCACGAAACATCCAGCAGCGTATTTCGCATTTGCATATTTTCTCTCTAGATTCGTATCAATGTGCCCACGTTAGCTCTATTGACTGTTCACTTGTAAACATCGTTTACAGGGGATGTCGCCGTACCGCATCCGCCGTACACTTCCGCTAAAGGTTAACGGGCTAATACAGCTAATATGCGCGCAGTGATACGAATCGAGACGAGATATGTGAAAGCGAAATACGCTGCTGGATGTTTCGTGGACAGCTGTTTGGGGCGCAAATATATCACCTTTCGGACAAATGTTTTGTTTTGAGAAGAAAAACAAGCTTTATTAACTGTACCAGCGAACTTACCGGACCTACTTACGTGAGCTCCAGAACCCGAGAAGAACCGGCCGGGCTGAGACTGTCAGAGGTAAGCCGGTGTCAACACACGTAACTTTTAGAAGGAAACCCATACAGATTAACATAAGAAAAACCCGCACTATCCCTTTAAGCATTGAGAGCATCTGTGGGATTTCATTATTTAATACATGTGTATTTACTAGGGATACAAATTATCGATTAATTCATTAATCTATAGTTGATTGACCTTATCGATCGATTAACGGTTAACTGATAAGCGGTGTTTTTCACCTGAATTTTAGTGTTTCAATAGGGTCTTTAAGAATATAAGCTATAGTATACATAACACTGAGTCATAAATATATCATAGTATTATTGTATATTCCTCAATTAATTATTCCTTAGTAAAAAGCAGACAAATGTATTGATGCTGAATAATCCCTCGCTCTATCGCAGTTCGTGGATTTTTTTTTTTTCAATTTTTTTTTCAAATTTTTTTTTAATAGTGCAACATTGTGTTCTGCGTCCTGATTGGCTAAGAGACTAGACCAGGACTAAACGTGGACTAAACCAGGTCTAGACTAGAACTAAACTAGGTCTAGACCAGAACTAAACCAGGTCTAAACCTGGACTGGCCCTGGACTAAACCAGGACTGGACCAGGTCTAGACCTGGACTAAACCAGGATTAAACCACCTCGTGTCGCTGCTGGTTTCGTGCGGCTGGTTTGTGGCTAGGGCTGAGACTACGCATTCCGGGCGCCGTGGTTCGATCTCGAGGCCCGCGCGTACACCGGGCAGTGCCATTGAGTGAGCGCGGTTGCCTTGTTTCTGACCACGCAGGTGCACGTGTCCGCGATTAGCGATTAATTACAATTAATGCATTTTGTTCGACCAACGTCTTGATCGACAATTAATCGTAAGTCGATTAATTGTTGACATCCCTAGTATTTACATATGTAAACTGTAATCTCTCTGTGTACAAGTATATAGATGACTTTTGTCTATCTTTCCTGTATGATTTCAACCTAGTGTTCTGTAAGCAGCGTAAGCATAACTCAATCTGTTTACATAGGATATGCTGACTACATCACCTGTTCCCAATCCATCAAACTATTGGTAAACTCCCCTGCTGTTATTGGCTGACTTCAACTATAGCTAACTCGTCTGTCATTGGTTAATGCTGGAAGCTACTCTACAGGTCTCCTTACAAGGATTGGGGACTATGGGCAATAAATATGGAACACTGCATAGCTCAGCACTATATAGGTGGGCCACAGTGGTCAGTTCTGTGTGTGTGGTGTGGGCCAAGACGATGTATGTGTGTGGACGATGTGACCACATGAAGAGATGTCTGATGCCATTATTACGTTTGTATATCTGCCTAATTCAACATTAAATGCTAATAACCTCAATTTGAGTTTTTGCCCTTTTTACGATCCCTTTCTGAAAACTCACACATCCTAACAATTCATCATAATTCACAGCTTTAAGAGCCCAGAAGGTTTTGTCATCACATTAATGCAACAACCAATAACTAGGAAACTAAACAACAACTAGCAAAAGCTCAAAAAGTCAGTTTAGGAGAATCTGCAGAAGGCCCCTCTCCAGACCACTGCGCTCTCACAGACCAGCCCCACGGTGAGAGCTCCAGCCCTCTCTCCAGCCCTCTCTCCAGCCCTCTCTCCAGCCCTCTCTCCAGCCCTCTCTCCAGCCCTCTCTCCAGCCCTCTCTTCATCATTACTCAGACTGGGCATGGGACCCCCGCTCCCCTCTCCTCCGCAGACAGAGAGATTGCATATTGATTACAATCTGTGAGTTGGAGAGTGCGTGGGAGCTCATTTTTGATGACGAGCCAAAATTTGAAGATGGAGGGCCGAACTGAACTGAAGAGGCCGAATGTGACGAGAATAAGAACACCGGGCTTCCCCACAGGAGCTGCAGGGGCCATGTGTGGAATATAAGAGCCCATTATTATGGCATTTAAAGGGCCTATATTACGCTATTTTCTGATGACCTATTTTATAATGCTGTTTACTCATCACAAACAGACCTGGAGTTTTGTTTCATTCACACACAAACCCTGCATATTCAGGTTGAGTTCTTCTCTCAAAGTGAATACTAATGAATCTTTATTTATAAAACACTTGGTTTATAAAGTGCTGTACAAACCACAAAGAACATTATAAAAAGCATAAAAACGGCATACAAAAGCATACAAAAACAGACAATGATGCAAACTCTTCAAGTATTTATAATAAATAAATAAAAAGAAATTGAATTAAAAAAAAAACAACAACCCTGACATCTCGTAATACAGGACGTCCTCCACTGTGTTTTTAATTTCTATACACTTTCACTTGAATCATTTGGATGATTTTGGCCCTGGGATTTCCAATCTCTACTAAACAAAGGTTAAAAAGAAGCTTTTAACTTGAAAACTACTGCTTCATGACATCACAAGGTGGAGCATTTTGAGCTTTGGAGATGTTGACAGACTAATAATAAAGTGTGAATGAAACAAAACACGACTGCAGGTTTGTTTTAGATGAGGCAACAGCTTTCTAACATGGCGTACACTGTGTGATATTTTCGATCATGTCACTCAGCCCCAGCTCAAACTGTACGACCAAATCCAGCTCACGATTCATGTTCTCACACTGTACAATCCAGTGCTCGGATGCGACCTGCCTGAGCACACTGTACGTCCACATCACGACATGTGGAGTTCTTGTTCTGGAAATATAAATTAGAAAACCACAGAAGTGCGGAGATACAACGCTGGTAAAAGACGGACGCGCTGCTTCTTTGTTGCAGTCATGAAAACCCTGTGAGGCCACATCGAAAAGGCCCGGATGAACCTGCCAAAGCTCAATTAGCTGAGCCTCCGTTGCTTGTGTCCAAATCACTCGCTGGCCCGGCATGGTCCTCCACCAACTTCATATCCTTCCGTTTCATGGCCTGGCAGATTCTGGCAAATCAGCTCATGGAACTACTTCAATAGTGCGAAACCCTCATGAGAGGCGACTGGATTTCAAACAGGTTTGATATTGAGTTCTTCTCTCAATATCAATATCCCAATATCCCTCAGCTGTCCAGGTAGAATCCATGGCAAAAGGAGAAATTCAATTTGTCAACTGGACAAGTTTATTTGGTTGAATACATTTCGCAGCTCATCCAAGCACTGAAGAAGTAGCTTGGATGAGCTGCAAAACCTATTCGACCAAATAAACTTTGTCCAGTTGACAAATTGAATTTCTCCTTTTGCAGGTTTGATATTCTTGTGACCTACGATTACCGATCTGGAGCTGGTCGTGAGGTATTAACCGGTTCTCGTTACCCCATGTGTACTACACGAAGCACGGCACACGATTAAGCCAAAAGTCGTCCCAATCACAAACAGTCGCACAAGTAAAAAATCCACTCAAAAAGCGCCAAAAATCGCATAGCGTACGCCCGTCTTGTTTAGTCTTGTTTTAGACCCGGTTTAGTCTTGGTTTACACCCGGTTTAGTCTTGTTTTAGTCCTGGTTTAGTCCTGGTTTAGTCCTGGTTTAGTCTTGGTTTAGTCCTGGTTTAGTCTTGGTTTAGTCCTGGTTTGGTCCCGGTTTAGACCCGGTTTAGTCTTGGTTTAGACCTGGTTTAGTCCTGGTTTAGATCCTGGTTTAGTCCCGATTAAGCCAAAAGTCGTCCCAATCACAGTCGCACAAGTAAAAAATCCACTCAAAAAGCGCCAAAAATCGCATAGCGTACGCCCGACTTTAAAGTTCACAAGAGTTAATTTTGCATAAAGTCGCTACGTGACATCACAAGGTGGAACAAATTCTTTTCTGTTTGAGAGAAGAACTCTTGTGTGTGAATGAAACAAAACACAACTCCAGGCATGTTTGTGATGAGGAACCAACATTAGAACATAGATCAGAAAACAGCGTAATATGTCGCAGTGATGGAATGGACTCACACACAGTTCAAAATCAGGTACCGGCCCTTTAAATCCTGGTTTATAAAGTTGTTCTTGCTGTGCTTTATTAAGAGCGACAGTAAAGAGCGCACTAAACCACACTCCCTGATCCAGGACAGTGTAATTGGCAGACGGGGGACCCTGAGGTGTGGCGAGGCTGGTGTGCGGGAGACGAGCTGTGATCTGCTAATTGGTCATCAGAGTATGTTCATTATAAATCATAGCACTGCACTTTCGACGTGGTCATAGCGATGGGTCATAATGATTACGACCTCGTCCTGACAGATGTATTGTGCTGTGTGGTTCTGTCTGCTCACTCCTTTTAGCTGTGTCCATGTGTTTACGTGAGGGCAGCTACGTTATCTGGGGTAACGGACAACAAAAGGGTAAGCCATCAGGTGGAAGAGAAGTCCAAAGCCACTATGACCCTTTTCCACCAAGGTGCTGGTTCTGGGCTGGTTCCTGTCCAGTCAGAACCACATGATTTGACAAAACGTTACAAAAATAAGTAGGTCCAAAGCTGTATCCTTTCCCCCCGATGATTGACAGATGGAATAACCAATCCGAGAGATGCATCGTCCATTTGAGTCGAAAAAAAAAAACATGGCAGATTGATCCACGAGTCATGTACTTGGGACTGTCGCAAGAAGGACCTATCCAGACCGACGACCTTTATTTGTTTAAAATCATGCTGATGGTCAGTAAGAAAACTGTAACAAGGAAGTGGCTAAAAAGTGACTCATTGGAACTGAAACAGTGGATGGAAATAACTGAGGAAATGTATTTGATGGAAAGAATTACTACTATCTGAGGTTGAAAGCAAGTAAATTTGAGAAAAGATGGTCTAAATCAGGGGTGCTCAACCTTTTTTTAACCAGTATTTACTTTTGAGGTTGTTGGTGTTTAGTCCTGGTGTAGACCTGGTTTAGACCTGGTTTAGTCTTGGTTTAGTCCTGGTTTAGTCTTGGATTGGTCCTAGTTTAGTCTTGGTTTAAGCCTGCTATAGACCTGGTTTAGTCTTGGTTTAATCCTGGTTTAGACCTGGTTTAGTCTTGGTTTAGTCTTGGTTTAGTCCTGGTTTAGACCTGGTTTAGTCCTGGTTTAGACCTGGTTTAGTCCTGGTTTAGACCCGGTTTAGTCTTGTTTTAGACCCGGTTTAGTCTTGGATTGGTCCTGGTTTAGTCTTGGTTTAAGCTTGCTATAGACCTGGTTTAGTCTTGGTTTAATCCTGGTTTAGACCTGGTTTAGACCTGGTTTAGTCCTGGTTTAGACCCGGTTTAGTCTTGTTTTAGACCCGGTTTAGTCTTGTTTTAGTCCTGGTTTAGTCCTGGTTTAGTCTTGGTTTAGTCCTGGTTTAGTCCCGGTTTAGACCCGGTTTAGTCTTGGTTTAGACCCGGTTTAGTCTTGTTTTAGTCCTGGTTTAGTCCTGGTTTAGTCTTGGTTTAGTCCTGGTTTAGTCCCGGTTTAGACCCGGTTTAGTCTTGGTTTAGATCCTGGTTTAGTCCCGGGCCCCTGCTGTCAGCTAATCTGTCCCTTTGATGCAGAAATAATACGATAATATGACTCACTTGAACATATCGGCGAATTTCGCCGAAAAGGTGAATTTTCATGCCTGCAGTGAAGCGGCGAAGCACGTAGCAATCCCACCACTTTTGTCTGTGATTCTGCACCAACACGTTCATTTCTACGGACTGACCCGCAAAACGCCGTGGCCAAAAACCTTCTCCTAAGTAAAAAACAAAACAAAAAAAAAACATGGCAGATTATGAGTAAAAAAAGGAAAGAAACTGTGAATTTCTGCAGAATCAACGAAGCATCAAACTTATTTCTGGTAAAAGAAGCTCTATATTTTGTTCTGAATGTTACGAGAATTGAATGAGATTTAAACACAAACATTTAATTTCCTTATTCCAGGAGTTCAGTTTCGTAGCACAGGCCTCAGACTGACATATTCGTAAAGTATTGGAGATCGGCAGCCCTATGAAAAACTGAACAACCATAATGCTACTGTCTGGGGCAACTTCCTGAATAAAGTTTGTCTAGTACAGGAGTCACAACATTTTCCTCTGGGGGCCACACTATCTCTCCTGGCTGTGATGGGGGGCTGGGGCCAGGGCCGTAGAACAGAATTGTATGACGCAGACCGAAATGACCAGCAGGCCTCACTGTGGAGTAGAGATTACGAGCCTGGCACAGTCATCCACAAAACTATATCAGTACCACAAATATTCCATTTATTTTCTTATATTTCTTACCTTTGACATTATTAGAGAAAGAAATATCTATCCTTAATTGCGCTGCAGTACTCTGCGTGTGCGTCGACTGTCACCGTTTAATCTCGAGCTTGTCAGGTTGACGAAAATTCATCACTAATTTAACCTGTTCCATTTACTTCACTCAAAGACACTACACGGGTTTTACAAGTGCCACATTTACATAAGAGCTTTAATTCTAATTATAAGTCATTTAATTCTGAATAAAAATGTATTCCGCTTTAAAAGGACCATGTAAACACTTAATTCCTAATGAAAATGATTATTCAGAATTTAACTTGAGTAACCGAATTAAGTCAGTGGTTTATTCCGATTTTAAAGTCAAATTAATGTATTTCTTGATCATGTAAATGTTTATTCCTCTTAAAAATAATTCCGGTCATTCGGCGCATGTTCATTGGGTCGCCCTTCTGACGGGAGGACATGCGGCGAGATGGCAACCGGAAGCAAACGTTGGCCTCGAAAAGAAACAATTATTTTAATGAGTTCGCTGGAAGAACAACAAATAATTAAAAGAGTGGATGGAAAACTTAAAAACACTAACCAAACTGAAATGACAAAAAGCTGGTAGCTGAAGTGTGCGTTTTCTTCTTGGATACGTTTGTGTCTCTGTCCATTCAGAACCCTTCCCGACCCACAGACATTGAGCGGAATTAAAGGGATAGTGCTTTTTTTTTTTTTTATGTTAATCTGTATGTCTTCCCCTTCAACAGTGTCCTGAGATTAACACAGACTTACCCATGACAGTGTGATCTGCTCTCGGTTCTCCTCCGGTTTTGTACTTCGTGAACATAGTTCGGGGATAATTTAATAAAGCTCGTTTTTCTTCTCAAAACAACATTTGTCCAAAAAGTGATATATTTGCATCACAAACAGTTGTCCGCTAAAAATTCAGCAGCGTATTTCGCATTTGCATATTTTCTCTCTAGATTCGTATCACTGCGCACATATTAGCTGTATTAGCCTGTTCATTTTAAGCGGATGTTTACGGCGGATGCGGTACGGCGACATCCGCCATAAGCGTATGTTTACAAGTCAACAGAACAATAGAGATAACGCAGACATCCCAAGTTCCAAAAACTAATTTCAGGGAGATGTCGTCCACCCCCTTCCCGGGAGATGTTTCCTAACCATAACCCTACATAATAGAGAAGGCCACATATTTTAACAACATTTTATTAACTTAACTGAGTTCTTAAACATTACACCTTAAAATTAAACATAAACTTTAAATTAAATATTAAATTATTAAATATTAAAATTAAACTAAAAATTAAAAATGTTATTTGTGTTTAAACATATCAAATATATGTCCATGTTTGCGTAAAACACCTGTCACCTAGTCTGGTTAACACCTGACCATATCACAAGTGAGATATGGGTCTGGAAACTCGCTTCAAAAAATCCCATAGCGGAGGTGTGGTTAGCGATTGCCAACAGCCGTTTATTGGGCGTTATGAATGTCTATCATTGAGCGTATACGTAAGTCCATAGCCAATCATGTCAGTTGTCAGTTCAAACTACAAGCTTCCGTTTGTCATGTAGTACGCGTCACCGTCTTGCCACACCTCCCCCGCTCTCTGATTGGGGCCCTAAATCTGGGACTCTCGCTTGGACGAGTTTCCAGGCCGCCTTCCAGTTCGAAACGAACGGAAGCGGTCTGGGAATTCCCAGGCTACCTGTCACCAGCCTATTTTACACACAGTGCACTCATCAGACAGGGATATATTTTAGTATACTCTTTAGTATATTCTGCCGTAAAATGAGTTTTATATTTTCGTTTTTTTGATTCTGCCATCTCGCTGCACTAAATTATAACTTCTGAGAAAGTAAATTGAAGCCCGCCCACACTGAAAGCTGGCTAGAGTTGCTGAGTGTAACCAATCAGCGCGTTCTCTGGCCAGCGCTCACTTAAACACACACACATACATGCAGGTTCCACAAGCGCAAATTCTCTCCTCTCTCTCTCTCTCTCTCTCTCACGTGCGCATTCCGTTTGAAGTAGTCCGTGCACGATACAAGAGTTATTATCTTGCGTGCACGCTCTGCACAGTCCAAAACAAAAACAAAAAAAACTCACATTGTCTAAAATCCGGGATATTTTATCCGACACGCGGGCGTCATGGAGCCACTATAATTTTCTGGTACACTCCCGAAACTTCCGGGAGACTTGGGATGTCTGCGAACGTGGGCGCAGTGATACGAATCTAGAGAGAAAATGTGCAAATGCGAAATACGCTGCTGAATTTTTAGCGAATCTGTATGGGTTCCCTTCTAAAAGTTTCGTGCGGTAACACTGGCTTACCTCTGACAGTCTCGTCTGCTCGGGTTCTGGAACTCACGTAAGTACGTCCGGTAAGTTCGCGGGGACAGGAAATAAAGCTTGTTTTTCTTCGCAAAACATTTGTCCAAAAAGTGATATATTTCCGTCACAAACAGTTGTCCGAAAGAATCCAGCAGCGTAATTCGCATGGTGCTCTTTTCTCTCGGAGTTGTGTCACTGCGCGCGTAGCCTAGCCTGTTCACTTGTAAACATCTGCTCATGCCGGATGTCGCTGTACCGCATCTGCCGTACACGTCCGCTAAACGTGAACAGGCTAATAAAGCTAACGTGGGCGCAGTGATACGAATCTAGAGAAAATATGTGAATGCGAATTACGCTGCTGAATTTTTTCGGACAACTGTGACGGAAATATAGATCACTTTTTGGACAAATGTTGTTTTGCGAAGAAAAACAAGCTTTATCAATTGTCCCCACGAACTTACTGGACCTACTTACGTGAGCTCCAGAACGCGAGCAGAAGCGGGCTGAGACAAGACTGTCAGCGCTAAGACAGTGTTAATGCACAACACTGTTAGAAGGAAATCCATACAGATTCACATAAAAAAAACAAAAAACAAAACACACTATCCCTTTACCATAGGTAAATCCTCCAGCTTAGGTCCTGACCAAGCCGAAGCAAGAAGATCATGGAGATGGTCCCCGGGCACCCTAATGTGTGTGCTGCCCACTGCTCCTAATGTGTATGTATATATATATATATATATATAGGATGGGTTAAAATGCAGAGAAGAATTTCTCCAGTGTGAGATCAATAAAGTTCACTTCTTCTTCTTCTTCTTAAAGGTAAAAGGAGCTGTTCACTTAAACTACCACTTCATGACATCATAAGGTGGAACAGAGCATTCTGAGCTTTGGAGATGTGGACAGACGAATAATAATAAGTGTGAATGAGACAAAACACAACTCCAGGTCTGTTTTTGAGGAGGAAATATCATTATAACACAACTTAAAGCTCACAAGAGTTAATTTTGCATAATACCGGACCATTTAAAGTCAGAAAAGTTGGCGATCCAATCACAGCTTCAACCAGCGCATGGGCAAGACGCGTCACACTCTGCAAGTTTATTTATAGTATACCCAAATCATTCAGTCATTCCCAAACCTTTATTTTCATTTGATTCCAGGTAAATGTACTTGGGATGTTTTGTGTTTGGCATTTGCAGGGCAGCGCTGTTGATTGTAAAAGCAGCAGGGGGAGAGAGAGACCGGCTCCTGAGCGAGAGGCGGTTGGAGGAGGTGGGCGTTTAATCTGTTTATTCTGCAATTTGCCTTTCAGAGCCGCTCCATTCATCCAGATTAACCTGACACCACACTGCACCTCACCGCAGATCCAGGTCCCACTCACAAACACAACCACAACACACACTGCACCTGGAGATGTCCCAATACTGCTGCCATCCTTCAGGTATCGGTATTCACCAAAACCCACGATAACTTCGCCCTCTCCATCGACGGCTCCTCAGCCTCTTTAAAACCACCTTTTGTTAACGGTTTTATTTAGGGTGACCAGCTTTTTAAAATCCAAAACTGGGACACGCTTGGTTTGAAGTGGCTGGTAATAACAGAATTGTGAAAAGACTGCGTAATTAAGGAAAACTGTTATGCACTTGGACCATTCGTAACTTATTCATGATTTTTCAAATTTCCAAGCATGGTTTTCTGTATTTTATCTAAATAACTAATAATATAATCCCTCTTTACTGGTTAGATGCTGCCATTCTGACATACAGCCACTCCGACATTGATGTCTAATTGTCCGACATTGATGTCTAATTGTCCGACAGATGTCTAATTGTCCGACATTGATGTCTAATTGTCCGACATTGATGTCTAATTATCAGGACTGATCCCAGGACTGAACCAGGAGGACTAAACCAAGACTAAAACAGGACTAAGCCAGAACTGAACCAGAACTAAACCAGGACTGATCTTGGACTTAAGAAAGAGAGAGAGAACCCGAATCGTGCGGAGCAGGGTGTACGCAAAGTGCGATCGGGTAACAGCTGCGCTTAGTCCTGTGGGTCTATGCACCTCCGGGCCCATCCCAACACTCAGTCCTGGTTTAGTCCTGGTTTAGTTCAGGTTTAGTCCTGGTTTAGTCCTGGTTTAGTCCTGGTTCAGGCAAAAACAGTGTCGGAATGACGGTACGTCGGGTGGGGGTCTGTCAGAATGGCGGTATGTCAGAATAACAGTTGTACCCTCTCTTTACTGTTGGCACGGATCAGATTGGCCCAAAATAGGGACACCTGGGACATTTCTTGTATAAAACTGGGACAAATCAATGGTTTTGGATAAACTCGCTGGGACAAGGGACTCAAAACTGGTACAGTCATACCTCACCTTATGAAAGACCCAACTAACGAATAATCCAAGTTACGAAACGTATTTACGTAAAATTTTCGTCTCGAATACGAAAGAAAATTCAAGTTACGAAACGCGAAATCTCAAAAATTCAAATAATGCGCGCTTGAATGTGTGCTCGGCTTCGCAGCAGCCCGAATCCCCCATTGCGACTCAACTTACGAAAAAATCACGTTACGAAACCACTTCTGGAACGAATTAATTTCATAAGGTGAGATATGACTGTACTGTGTTTGCCTTTGTTTGTCTCTTCATGTAAAGCGTCTTTGAGTATCTTGAAAAGAGCGATACAAGTGCTGTGTATTATTATTATTACAAATCTGTGAAGAATCCCTCAGTCGTCCAGGAGGGATAGTTTCACAGTAATTTCATTGTAGTTGGCTCCTCCCTTCAGGCAGATATAAGCAGTGTCCAACAGCACTCTAGCCAGGACTGACGAAGAAGCTTGGATGAGCTGCAAAACGTCTTCGATCAAATAAACTTTGTCCACATGACAAATTGAATTTCTCCCTTTACCATTATTACAAATCATTGATACCACTCACAACCACATTTGTGTTACCTCTTTGACACATCCATTTAGTATTTGTGGATATTGAACTTAAAATAAGTGGAGTTAATATGATTAAGTTAGATTCAGGAGCTGGACCACGCCTCAACCTCCTTGACAGCCAACCACAGCTCATCTCGACCACACCTTCAGTTACCCAGAAGTCTATTTATACAGCCTATCCTGACAACACAGTCCACATCAGCTCGCTTGACCAACCTTCGGACATCATCCTTAAGGAGGGGGGATAGGTTCCGAACCAACTGGGTGACCATTTTAGATTGGAGACGGACCCCCCACCCCACCCCTGAGTCTCCCCACAGTTGTCGCATCTACCCACCGTCAATAAATATCTTTATCACACTCTATTGTCGTGGCTTGGTCCTTGCTATTGAAAATAAAATAACAACGGAGAATGCAACCCGAGAACAGCTACAGCAGCGCTAACTCAGACTTTGTTTACGCTGCATAATCGGCCATGTGCTCCGAGGATGAATGTCTATTTACAGGCCTCGCTGTTTTAATTTATGCGCTGTGGTAGAAGGAAATGAAAGTAGAAAAGTAAAAATGCTTCAATCAGCAGTACTATCGTCAAGACCGTTACACGTTTAACTAATACTTGGCATCACAATGTGGAACAGGGTGTTTTCAGTTTGAGAGAAGAACTCCAGGTCTATTATTTAAAGTGCAAAGATTTGTTGTTTTTCTTATCTTAAGTGTTGCAAGATGTATTTTCACATTTTAAGTACAAAAAGTCTTGTTCCGCTGGTAGATAATTTTACTTGTCAAGGGAAATTGTCTCAAATCATGATAAAACTTTTGTAATTCGTCATGGTAACTTGGCTAGATTTTCGTTTTCACAGTGGAATTACAAGCAGCCAGTACAAAGCAGAAACCTGGATGGAGGTCCGTCACCTGCTTGTTTCTATGGATACGTCATTGCGCTGCCTGGAATGTTCCACTGTAAGACTTTAAACAGCTCTACCTTACATTTTTTCAATTTTATAGCTCAAAAATACCTATAAAAACCTACAAAAGAGCACGGTCTGGTCTGGTCTAGTCTGGTCTCCATGATGATTGAAAGATTTAATGCCATACTGTGAAACATTCCAGACAAACCAAATGCATCTCCATGGTGAAAAGTTACACAATTCACCTTTATATTTGAAATTTTCATCTGGCCCATGGATTAAAAGTTATCTGAATCTCAAGACCTGTGTATAGAAAATGTGGCTCGACAACGTTTATTCAAATTCGTGGGAAAGACTGAGGGATCTTAAAGGCTTCATTAACGTTTTCATTCTCTTTTGCCTCTAAACGACTGTGGTCCGGTGCTGATTCAGAACATTTCAAATGAAGAACGCCCCAGAAGCGACCACTGTGAAAAACAATCAGACCTAATGACTTCTTTGGCCCGCCGCTTTGACCATTAATATCCCGCAAAGAAACACTTCAACACAGAGACTCCACTTGTCCTAATGGAGACGGTGTCATTGTATATGAAGAGACGTTTCACCTCCTGTGTGGACATGAAGATACGTTTCACCTGGAGATGTGTGTGTGGACAACATGTTGAGATGTTTCACCTCTACATGTGTGTGTCAGTGGGTGGACATGAAGAGATGTTTCACCTCTACATGTGTGTGTCAGTGTGTGGATATGAAGAGACGTTTCACCTCTACATGTGTGTCAGTGTGTGGATATGAAGAGACGTTTCACCTCCTGTGTGGACATGAAGAGACGTTTCATCTGGAGATGTGTGTGGACAACATGTTGAGACGTTTCACCTCTACATGTGTGTGTCAGTGTGTGGACATGTAGAGATGTTTCACCTGGAGATGTGTGTGGAGATGTGTGTGGACATGTTGAGACGTTTCACCTCTACATGTGTGTCAGTGTGTGGATATGAAGAGACGTTTCACCTCCTGTGTGGACATGAAGATACGTTTCACCTGGAGATGTGTGTGTGGACAACATGTTGAGATGTTTCACCTCTACATGTGTGTGTCAGTGGGTGGACATGAAGAGATGTTTCACCTCTACATGTGTGTGTCAGTGTGTGGATATGAAGAGACGTTTCACCTCTACATGTGTGTCAGTGTGTGGATATGAAGAGACGTTTCACCTCCTGTGTGGACATGAAGAGACGTTTCATCTGGAGATGTGTGTGGACAACATGTTGAGACGTTTCACCTCTACATGTGTGTGTCAGTGTGTGGACATGTAGAGATGTTTCACCTGGAGATGTGTGTGGACATGTTGAGACGTTTCACCTCTACATGTGTGTCAGTGTGTGGATATGAAGAGACGTTTCACCTCCTGTGTGGACATGAAGAGACGTTTCATCTGGAGATGTGTGTGGACAACATGTTGAGATGTTTCACCTCTACATGTGTGTGTCAGTGGGTGGACATGAGATGTTTCACCTCTACATGTGTGTGTCAGTGTGTGGATATGAAGAGACGTTTCACCTCTACATGTGTGTCAGTGTGTGGAAATGAAGAGACGTTTCACCTCCTATGTGGACATGAAGAGACGTTTCATCTGGAGATGTGTGTGGACAACATGTTGAGACGTTTCACCTCTACATGTGTGTGTCAGTGTGTGGACATGTAGAGATGTTTCACCTGGAGATGTGTGTGGACATGTTGAGACGTTTCACCTCTACATGTGTGTGTCAGTGTGTGGACATGTAGAGATGTTTCACCTGGAGATGTGTGTGTGGACAACATGTTGAGACGTTTCACCTCTACATGTGTGTGTCACTGTGTGGACATGTTGAGATGTTTCACCTCTACATGTGTGTCAGTGTGTGGATATGAAGAGACGTTTCACCTGGAGATGTGTGTGTGTGGGCATGTTTCACCTGTGTGTGTGTGTGTGTGTGTGTGTGTGTTTGTATGTGGACAGAGATGTTTCACCTGTAAATGTGTGTGTGTTTTCTGAACCTGTTCAGATGTTTCAGCTGTACTTATGTGTGGACATTTTAAGAAGTTTCACCTATACATGTGTACGTGTGTGGACATTTAAAGATGTTTCACCATTAAATGTGTGTGTGGACAGATGTTTCCCCTGAAAATGTGTGTGTGCGCATGTGTGTTTTCTGGACATGTAGAGCTGTTTCCGCTCTACATTATGTGTGGACATTTAGAAACGTTTCACCTATAAATGTGTGGACATTTAGAGATGTTTCACCTCTGCGTATGTGTTTTCTGGACATATTGAGATGTTTCAGCTGTACGTGTGTGTGGACATTTAGAGACATTTCACCTATAAATGTGTGGACATTTACAGATGTTTCACCTCTGCACATGTGTGTTTTTTCTGGACATGCTAAGCTGTTTCAGCTGTACATTATGTGTGGACATTTTCAGACATTTCACCTGTACTTGTGGACATTTGGCGATGTTTCACCTTGAATTTTTTTGTTTTTGTTTTTATTACTTTATCATCCCTGTAGAGAAATTGTCCTCTGCATTTCACCCAGCCTTTCAGGAGCACATGGAGCACCTGGGGAGACTTTTATTACTGTTCTGTTTGCATTCGGTCTGTTTTTAATGTTCTATATGCACCCATTGATTTAGATTTGATTTAGAGACGTTTCACCTCTACCTGTGTGTGTGTGTGTGTGTGTGGATGTTTAGAAACACTTAAACTATGAATATCCACCTCATAAAACAATATGAAAGAAACAGACCAGAAACATCCATTAAAAAATAATGTATTAATTTTGTTCAATTTAGTTTCCAGGAGTAATTGTACGCTAAGTGCTAATAGCGTCCTTGAAAACCATCTCTGGAGACGGACCCTGAACTCTCCATTTCCTTCCCTAAAATGAAGGTGTTTTTTAGCGTTCATTTATCGAGGGGAGGCTGCGCTTGTTGTGAGCCAGTGTGCCTGTCATTAGCTGTAAACAGGAAGTGCTTGTTGGCGGAGCGTGTGGATAATGGCGTGTGCGTTGAATAATTAGCGCGGGGCTGTTTGCTAACGGCGTACTCGAGGCAGATGTACGCTCCCGCAGACGGACGCACAAACACACACACACGAATACACACAATTACAACCGCATGACAATTCAATTAATATGGAAGAGGAAGAGAGGAAGGAAGGAGCACGAACTGTCGGCGAATTTGCATGTGTTAAATTGAGTTAACATGGCGACGGCTGACAGTTGTGGGGACCAGCCTCTGCCTGTTCACTTTTCCACTTATTAAATGTGATTATATTTGAGAATTTTTATTAACAACATAAAAGAACCCAAAGAGAAATAAGCTATAATATTTCCCGATCAAAAACAAACTGAGTTTTTAGAGTTGGGCTTTTGTTTCACGTGTGTTTAAAGTCCCCATATTACACTTTTTTTTTTCATTAATTAATTTATTTTTTTCATCATCGAAAACATGTGAGGTCAGGACTAAACCAGGACTAAACCAGGTCTATAGGTCAGGACTAAACCAGGACTAAACCACGTCTATAGGTCAGGACTAAACCAGGACTAAACTAGGTCTATAGGTCAGGACTAAACCAGGACTAAACCAGGTCTATAGGTCAGGACTAAACCAGGACTAAACCAGGACTAAACCAGGTCTATAGGTCAGGACTAAACCAGGACTAAACTAGGTCTATAGGTCAGAACTAAACCAGGACTAAACCACGTCTATAGGTCAGGACTAAACCAGGACTAAACTAGGTCTATAGGTCAGGACTAAACCAGGACTAAACCAGGTCTATAGGTCAGGACTAAACCAGGACTAAACCAGGACTAAACCAGGTCTATAGGTCAGGACTAAACCAGGACTAAACTAGGTCTATAGGTCAGAACTAAACCAGGTCTATTGGTCAGGACTAAACCAGGTCTGTAGGTCAGGACTAAACTAAGACTCAACCAGGACTAAACCAGGTCTATAGGTCAGGACTAAAGCAAGACTCAACCAGGACTAAACCAGGTCTATAGGTCAGGACTAAAGCAAGACTCAACCAGGACTAAACCAGGACTAAACCAGGTCTATAGGTCAGGACTAAACCAGGTCTATAGGTCAGGACTAAACCAGGTCTGTAGGTTAGGACTAAACTAAGACTCAACCAGGACTAAACCAGGTCTATAGGTCAGGACTAAACCAAGACTCAATCAGGACTAAACCAAGTCTATATGTCAGGACTAAACCAGGACTAAACCAGGTCTGTAGGTCACGACTAAACCAGATCTATAGGTCAGGACTAAACAAGGTCTATAGGTCAGGACTAAACCAGGACTAAACCAGGTCTGTAGGTCAGGACTAAACCAAGACTCAACCAGGACTAAACCAGGTCTATATGTCAGGACTAAACCAAGACTCAACCAGGACTAAACCAGGTCTATATGTCAGGACTAAACCAGGACTAAACAAATTCTATAGGTCAGGACTAAACCAGGACTAAACCAGGACTAAACAAGGTCTATGGATCAGGACTAAACCAGGACTAAACCACGTCTATAGGTCAGGACTAAACCAGGACTAAACCACGTCTATAGGTCAGGACTAAACCAGGACTAAACTAGGTCTATAGGTCAGGACTAAACCAGGACTAAACCAGGTCTATAGGTCAGGACTAAACCAGGACTAAACCAGGACTAAACCAGGTCTATAGGTCAGGACTAAACCAGGACTAAACTAGGTCTATAGGTCAGAACTAAACCAGGTCTATTGGTCAGGACTAAACCAGGTCTGTAGGTCAGGACTAAACTAAGACTCAACCAGGACTAAACCAGGTCTATAGGTCAGGACTAAAGCAAGACTCAACCAGGACTAAACCAGGTCTATAGGTCAGGACTAAAGCAAGACTCAACCAGGACTAAACCAGGACTAAACCAGGTCTATAGGTCAGGACTAAACCAGGTCTATAGGTCAGGACTAAACCAGGTCTATAGGTCAGGACTAAACCAGGTCTGTAGGTTAGGACTAAACTAAGACTCAACCAGGACTAAACCAGGTCTATAGGTCAGGACTAAACCAAGACTCAATCAGGACTAAACCAAGTCTATATGTCAGGACTAAACCAGGACTAAACCAGGTCTGTAGGTCACGACTAAACCAGATCTATAGGTCAGGACTAAACAAGGTCTATAGGTCAGGACTAAACCAGGTCTATAGGTCAGGACTAAACCAGGACTAAACCAGGTCTGTAGGTCAGGACTAAACCAAGACTCAACCAGGACTAAACCAGGTCTATATGTCAGGACTAAACCAAGACTCAACCAGGACTAAACCAGGTCTATATGTCAGGACTAAACCAGGACTAAACAAATTCTATAGGTCAGGACTAAACCAGGACTAAACCAGGACTAAACAAGGTCTATGGATCAGGACTAACCCAGGACTCATCAAAAACATCCTGGAGTTTGTTTTGTTTCATTCAAATCTTCTCGTTATATTTGTGAATTTTTATTAACAAAGAACCCAAAAGAAATGGGCTACAATATTTCCCGATCAAAAACAAATCTACAGTAAAGTTGCGCTTTGTTTCACGTGTGTTCAAAGTGCCCAAATTACTTTTTTTTTTTCTTTCGTCAAAATCCTCCTGGAGTTTGTCTTGTTTCATTCAAATCTTCTCATTATATTTGAGAATTTTTATTAACAACATAAAAGAACCCAAAGAGAAATGGGCTACAATATTTCCCGATCAAAAACAAATGAGTTTTTAGAGTTGTGCTTTTGTTTCACGTGTTTAAAGTGCCCATATTACACTTTTCTTTTTTCAATTTTCTTAGTGTTTTTCATCATCAAAAACATTCTGGAGTTTGTCTTGTTTCATTCAAATTTGAGAACTTTTATTAACAGGATAAAAGAACCCAAAGTGAAATCGACAGTAGAGTTGTGCTTTTGGTCCACGTGTTTTCAAAGTGCTCAGATTACACTTTTCATTTTTTTCTTCATCAAAAACAAACCTGGAGTTTGTCTTGTTTCATACAAATGTTGTGTTTACAGTCCCCAGAATACACTTTATTTTTTATTTCACCTGGTATCATCACCTGGTTTAGTCCTGACCTATATACCTGGTTTAGTCCTGGTTTAGTCCTGCTCTATAGACCTGGTTTAGACCTGCATTAGTCCTGGATTAGTTCTGATTTAGTCCTGGTTTAGTCCTGACCTATAGACCTGGTTTAGTCCTTACCTATAGACCTTGTTTAGTCCTGGTTTAGTCCTGACCTATAGACCTGGTTTAGTCCTGGTTTAGTCTTGGTTTAGTCCTCACGTTTAGAGCTGGTTTAGTTTTGGTTTGGTCCTGGTTTAGTCCAGACCTTTAGTCCTGGTTTAGTCCTGGTTCAGTCCTGGTTTAGTCCTGGTTTAGGCCTTGATCTATTGACCTGGTTTAGTCTTGGTTTAGTACTGACCTATAGACTTGGATTAGTTTTGGATTAGTCTTAGTTTAGTCCTGGTTTAGTCCTGGTTTAGTTCTGGTTTAGTCCAGACCTTTAGTCCTGGTTTAGTACAGGTTTAGTCCTGGTTTAATCCTCCTCTAGTCCTGCTCTATAGACCTTGTTTAGTCCTCGTTTAGTCCTTACCTATTGACCTGGTTTAGTCCTGCTCTATAGACTTGGATTAGTTTTGGATTAGTCCAAGTTTAGTCCTGGTTTAGTCCTGGTTTAGTCCAGACCTTTAGTCCAGACTTTTAGTCCTGGTTTTGTTCTGGTTTAGTCTAGGTTTAGTCCTGGTTTAGTCCTGGTTTAGTCCAGACCTTTAGTCCTGGTTTAGTCTAGGTTTAGTCCTGGTTTAGTCCTGGTTTAGTCCAGATCTTTAGCCCTGGTTTAGTCCTGGTTTAGTCCTCCTCTAGTCCTGCTCTATAGACCTTGTTTAGTCCTCGTTTAGTCCTCACCTATTGACCTGGTTTAGTCCTGGTTTAGTCCTGCTCTATAGACTTGGATTAGTTTTGGATTAGTCCTAGTTTAGTCCTGCTTTAGTCCAGACCTTTAGTCCAGACCTTTTTTCCTGGTTTAGTCCTGGTTTAGTCCAGACCTTTAGTCCTGGTTTAGTCTAGGTTTAGTCCTGGTTTAGTCCAGACCTTTGGTTTAGTCCTAGTTTAGTCCTGGTTTAGTCTAGGTTTAGTCCTGGTTTAGTCCTGGTTTAGTCCAGACCTTTAGTCCTGGTTTAGTCCTGGTTTAGTCCTGGTTTAGTCCTGGTTTAGTCTAGGTTTAGTCCAGGTTTAGTCCTGGTTTAGTCCAGACCTTTAGTCCTGGTCTATTCCTGGTCTATTCCTGGTTTAGTCCTGGTTTAGTCCTGGTTTAGTCCTGGTTTAGTCCTGGTTTAGTCCAGACCTTTAGTCCTGGTTTAATCCTGGTTTAGTCCTGGTTTAGTCCTGGTTTAGTCCTGGTTTAGTCCAGACCTTTAGTCCTGGTTTAATCCTGGTTTAGTCCTGGTTTAGTCCTGGTTTAGTCCTGGTTTAGTCCTGGTTTAGTCCTGGTTTAGTCCTGGTGTCGTGCTTGTTCCGGTCACTGTAAAACCCATGTAACTTTGTACAATGTCTGTTTATTGTTTTGGTGTTTGTCAGAGCGAAACTCGCCGCCAAGTCTCAAAATGGTTCAAGCTGCAGCTTCCAACATTTCAATTAGACTCCACCTCCCCGCAGACCACGCACCGAGTCCAGCACCCAATCAAAATGGCCGCCATTTGAGCGTTGGCGTGGGCAACAGGTGAACAATGCTCTCTCCGCTCGGATCTTGGCACATGCCGTTTGGACCGGAACGGATCTCCCTCCTGCCAAAACTTTAGTCTAATTCCTCATTCAGGGAGAGAAGACAAGGATTAGCTGGACGCGTTCCACTGTTGTCCAACCGAAATGCACTGGACGCGAGCCAGGCGAAGGGAATTGTGGGAAAGCGGGGTCGCGAGGTCACGCCGGGGATCGGGTTGTCAACAAATTGTTCCATTTCGCCTCCAGCACTCGGAGGATTTGAGTGAGAGGACGTTGTCTGCAGCCACAGGAACTAAACTTGTGGATTAGTGTTTTGGAGTTTGTGTTTTTGTTACAGTTATGAGCCATGTGTGATTATGTGAGGGGTGTCGTTTAAATGCAAATATGCAAATTTCTGAATTCATAATGTCGCTTTCTCGTCACAAACAGACCTGGAGTTGTGTTTTGTTTCATTCGCACATGTTTAACCCTCCCAGACCGACGGTATCGCATACGATACCTGGGAACATGTTTTATAGAACTCCGCATAACTTTGTTTTCCACCAAATGCATGTTTGTAACGATTAAAAAAGCCGGTCTAAATGCAGTTTATTCTCAAATAAATGCCACATTTTTTTTCTGTTTTCGTTTTGTTTTAAGGGTAATCATCATCAAAAACAAACCTGGCATTTGTCTTGTTTCATACAAATCTTGTGTTTAAAGTGCCCAGAATACACTTTTTATTTTCTTTAATAAGTCCAGGTTTAGACCTGGTTTAGTCCTGGTTTAGTCCTGACCTATAGACCTGGTTTAGTCCTGGTTTAGTCCTGACCTATAGACCTGGTTTAATCCTAGTTTAGTCCTAGTTTAGTCTTGGTTTAGTCCTGGTTTAGTCCTGCTCTATAGACCTGGTTTAGTCCTGAATTTATAGACCTGGTTTAGTCCTGGTTTGGTCCGGGTTTAGTCCAGACTTTTAGTCCTGGTTTAGTCCTGCTCTTTAGACCTGGTTTAGTCCTGGTTTTGTCCTAGTTTAGTCCTGCTCTATAATCCTAGTTTAGTCCTGGTTTACTCCTGGATTAATCCTGGATTAGTCCTTGTTTTAGTCCTGGTTTAGTCCTGTTCTATAGACCTGGTTTAGTCCTGTTCTATAAACCTGGTTTAGTCCTAGTTTAGTCTTGGTTTAGTCCTGGTTTAGTCCTGCTCTTTAGACATGGTTTAGTCCTGGTTTAGCCCTAGTTTAGTCCTGCTCTATAGACCTAGTTTAGTCCGGGTTTACTCCTGGATTAGTCCTGGATTAGTCCTTGTTTAGACCTGGTTTAGTCCTGGTTTAGTCCTGACCTATAGACCTGGTTTAGTCCTGGTTTAGTCCTGACCTGTAGACCTGGTTTAATCCTAGTTTAGTCCTGGTTTAGTCCTGGTTTATTCCTGCTCTATAGACCTGGTTTAGTCCTGAATTTATAGACCTGGTTTAGACCTGGTTTGGTCCAGGTTTAGTCCAAACTTTTAGTCCTGGTTTAGCCCTGGTTTACTTAGTCCTGGTTTACTTTACTTCTCTTACTATTTTTATTTGAAAAATAATAATTTCACTCAAAATGTACAAATACAAATGTGATTGACACGATGGAAATCCAGGGCAGGTGATGTGGCTCTGACCCTGGACTGTTCCCATCACTGGCACCAGTAAAGTAATGGGCCGATCGCACTTTTTCTTTCTTTTTTTTTTTTGTTTCGAGGATAATAAGGATATTTTTAGTTTACTCATAGGGTGAGGAGCTCAGTGGCATCTGTTCCGGATGCCTCCTGGAGGAGCTGGAGGAAGTGTCCGGGGTGAAGGAAGTCTGGGAGTCTCAGTCGGGGATGGATGGATTAGTTTACTTACAGACTTGATATGTCCACAAAGTTGTTTATAAATGTTTGCTGTGTGTTTTGTGTGAAACAGTGTGGATTTTATTTTCTGATTTTATATTTTATTGCTGATCCTATATTTGATTACTGTACAACACTTTATTACGGGGTAAAAGGAGGAGGTTTAATAGCAAAATTAAGACCTGGTTTAGTCCTGGTTTAGTCCTGGTTTAGTCCTGCTCTATAGACCTGGTTTGGCCCTAGTTTAGTCCTGACCTATAGACCTGGTTTAGACCTGGTTTAGTCCTGCTCTATAGACCTGGATTAGTCTTGGATTATTCCTGGTTTAGTCCTGCTCTGTAGACCTGGTTTAGACCTGGATTAGTCCTGAATTAGTCCTGGATTAGCCCTGGTTTAGCCCTGGTTTAGTCCTGCTCTATAGACCTGGTTTAGTCCTGGTTTAGTCCTGCTCTATAAACCTGGTTTAGACCTCGATTAGTCCTGGATTAGTCCTGCTCTATAGACCTGGATTAGTCCTGGATTAGTCCTGGTTTAGTCCTACTCTATAGACCAGGTTGAGTTCTAGTTTAGTCCTGGTTTAGTCCTGCTCTATAGACCTTATTTAGCCCTGGTTTAGTCCTGGTTTAGACCTGGTTTAGACCTGGATTAGTCCTGGTTTACTCCTAGTTTAGTCCTGGTTTATTCCTGCTCTATAGACCTGATATAGACCTGGTTTAGTCCTGGTTTTGTCCTGGTTTAGTCCTGCTCTATATACCTGGTTTAGACCTGGATTAGTCCTGGTTTACTCCTGGTTTAGTAGTAAGAAAAAAAAATCCAGGCGAGGACAAATGTACTAAAATTATCCTTAGGTCTTGATGACTATAACATGGTAAAAAGCTCCAAAAAGTCAAATTTGCAGAACAGGTCGGTTTTTAAAGCTGCCATCTGGAATTAGATTAACCTTGGGATAAGTATTTTACATTCTCTAACTTAAAATAAGCTACGTTCAGACTGCGGGGCTTAAAGCTCAATTCTGATTTTTTTGCGAGGTCGTTCACATTTCCAATTAAATGCGACTTGTATGTGGTCTCCAGTGTGAACTTTAAACACCACAAAAGTGTCCCGCATGCGCCTTGGAGGACACGACGAGGTCACGTGCAGCGAGTGTGCTCAGTGTTTACGGAAGTCGCCTAAACATTAGCATTGAGCACCTGGAGATTTTAAAGTTGCTGTCGTACCAGAGCCAGAACATGTACAACTTTATTTGTTTTAAGGAAGAGATTGAGAAGGAGAAGGTTTTTGGTGTTGGCGTTTTGTGAGGCAGTGGCAGCAACGTCCGTAGAAATGAACATGTTGGTGCTGAGAGTGGTGGGATTGTCATGTGCTTCGCTGCTTCACTGACATGGACTTCATACACAATTTTTGTATGACGAGAAGAACTTTGTGTACATTTGTGACCAGACATGGACTGGGACCAAAAAACGGCCCTGGCATTTTGCACCTACAAGCGGCCCTGTACTGCACCGGGCCCCCCCAGGGTGTCGTCTTAGGTCTGACAACGCCATACATGAAGCATTTATACATTATGCATTTATGGACACGCGCAATACCAGACATTACATTCAGATTAACCCATCAATCGTGACTTTAGTCCACAGAATAAAATACCAAAACAGTGGGTTACACGCATTAAACAACTGCATTAAAATCATAGAAATCAATGCTCAACCCAGCCATAATTTTTTTTAAAAAGTGTCTTACCTTACCGTCGTTAATAAATGCTCTTCTCCGCAACCTGATCGCTCCCCCCTTGTGTCGTTTAGTGCCTCCTCCTCGATTCATTTTACTAAACTATAATGTTAAGTATCCGACCGTCCGTCTATCTCCTCTTATACTTTGACTAACTTGACCACACGACCACAATCTTCACTGTTCTATTTCTCATGAAAGTGATTAAATGTTGTGTCGTCCTAACTTCCTCGAAAAGGCTTACTATTGTCTTCCGTATAAAGTGTTTTCCACTTCATATGTGCGCGCTACCAATTCTTGGTAGCAACTAGTGCCGTGATTAGTCAGTTCTTGGTAGCAACTCGGACAGACATTGGTCAAATCGTGGTAGCGCGAACTCGACTCGCGGCCGGCCGTGGGAAATTTCAGTAAGGCAGTACTTTACTTCAGTTGTCGCAAACAAATACAAAATACAGATATATTTGTTTTATTTCAAACTGTGCACATTTTTAACATCGTAGGAAGAAATATCCCGGCAAAATAAAATAATGTAAAACCTTAAACACGTCATCACAGTGTCACCGTCACTGTCATATATATGTAGTTATAAGTGGTATAAATACCGAACGGGTCCTTACAATTATAGCAATAGGACGGAAGTTTTAAGACGGTGGAGTAAGTAAGTATGCCTTTATTTATATAGCACCTTTCACAGATAAAATCACAAAGTGCTTTAGAGAGTGCAATATACAACATACAGTGCCGTGAAAAAGTATTTGCCCCCTTCCTGATTTCTGTGTTTTTTGCATATTTATCACTCAAAACATTGTCAGATCATCAAACCAATTTTAATATCACACAGAAACAACCCAAGGAAAGACAAAATTCAGTTTTTGAATGATGATTCCATTTATTAGTGCACAAAAAAAATCTAAACCTATCTGGCCCTATGTGAAAAAGTAATTGCCCCCTTAATCTAATAGCCAGTTGAGCCTCCTTTGACAGCAATAACTGTAACCAAACGTTTGCGATAATTGGTGATGAGTCTTTCACACCGCTGGGGAGGGATTTTGGCCCACTCTTCTATGCAGAATTGTTTCAATTCTGCCATATTGGAGGGTTTTCTTGTATGAACTGCCCGTTTAAGGTCACACCACAGCATCTCAATCGGATTTAAATCCGGACTTTGACTTGGCCACTCCAAAACCTTAATTTTGTTTTCTTTGAGCCATTCAGAGGTGGACTTGCTGGTGTGTTTTGGATCATTGTCCTGTTGCATGATCCAAGAGCGCTTGAGTTTGAGGGCACGAACTGATGGCCGGACATTCTCCTTCAGGATCTTCTGGTAAACAGCAGAATTCATTTTTCCGTCAATCACAGCAAGTTGTCCTGGTCCTGAGGCAGCAAAGCAGGCCCAGACCATCACACTGCCACCACCATGCTTTACTGTGGGCACCATGTTCTTTTTATCAAATGCTGTGCCATTTTTACGCCAGATGAAACGGGCTGCAGACCTTCCAAAAAGTTCAATTTTAGACTCATCGGTCCACAAAATGTTTCTCCAAAAGTCTTGAGGGTCATCAAGGTGCTTTTTGGCAAAGGTGAGACGAGCCTTTGTGTTCTTTTGTGAAAGCAGTGGTTTTCTCCTGGGAACTCTTCCATGGATGCCATTTTTGGCCAGTGTTTTTCTAATGGTGGAGTCATGAACACTGACCTTAACTGAGGCCAACGAGGCCTGTAGTTCTTTCGATGTGCGTCTAGGTTCTTTTGTGACTTCCTGAATGAGCCGTCGTCGCACTCTTGGAGTAATCTTAGTTGGTCGACCACTCCTGGGAAGGGTTGCAACTGTTCCCAGTTTCCTCCATTTTTGAATAATGGCTCTGACAGTGGTTCGCTGGAGCCCCAGAGCTTTGGGAATGGCTTTGTAACCTTTTCCTGAATTATAGACTTCTATCACTTTTTTTCTCATTTGTTCTTGAATTTCTTTGGATCGTGGCATGATGTGTTTGTTCTTGAGATGTTGTAGCCAACTTCACTTTGTTTGACAGGAACTATTTAAGTGATTTCTTGATTCAACACAGGTGGTGACAATCAGGTGTGGGTGTGGCATGTAGAACTGAACTAAGTTTTCTCAAAACTGTGGTTAGTCACAGTTAGTTTGTGATTTAACAAGGGGGGGCAATTACTTTTTCACATAGGGCCAGATAGGTTTAGATTTTTTTTGTGCACTAATAAATGGAATCATCATTCAAAAACTGAATTTTGTCTTTCCTTGGGTTGTTTCTGTGTGATATTAAAATTGGTTTGATGATCTGACAATGTTTTGAGTGATAAATATGCAAAAAACACAGAAATCAGGAAGGGGGCAAATACTTTTTCACGGCACTGTATATAAAATCAAATAAATATCACAGTCAATTAAAAGCTTGTCTAAAAAGCAGTGTCTTGAGCTGCTTTTTAAAAGAGTCAGTAGAGTTTGCCTCACGGAGGGCTAAAGGCAGGGCATTCCATAATTTGGGGGCCACAGCCTGAAAGGACCGGTCCCCCCGTGTTTTAAAGCGGGTCTTTGGGACCATCAGGAGGCCCTGACCAGAGCACCGCAGGGTGCGGCCCGAGGAGTAGGGGAGCAGTAAGTCACTGATGTAGCAGGGTGTCTGGCCATTTAAATCTCTAAGTTAAAACCATAATTTTAAAATCAACATGGAATTTAACAGGAAGCCAGTGCAGTGAAGATAATTTTGGAGTGATGTGTGTTCTCCTGTTTGCTCCTGAAAGCCTCACAGGCTTTTATCACGTGGAGGCACGTAAGGACCGAATACCTAGCGGGTGGGCCGAGGCAATACGGTTTCGGGGCTGCGGTGGGCATCGTCTGGGCCGCGACCCTTCTGGCATGTGCCCAAATGCCTGACCGCCCAGTCCGTCACTGTTAGTGAGCGCCTACTTGTGCCACTCTCACTTGCTGATGACGTGTAGGTCGGATGAACGCAACCTGGCCGTTCAGACTGAAGTCGCATGCCAAAGATCGGATATGTATCGGTTTTAAGCAAATTTCTGAATTTATAAAGTTGCTTCCTCGTCACAAACAGACCTGGAGTTGTGTTTTGTTTCATTCGCATGTTTAACGCTTCCAGACTGACGGTATCGCATACGATACCTGGGAACATGTTTTATAGAACCCCGCATAACTTTGTTTTCCACCAAACAACAATTTGTAACAATTTTTTTTTTTTTGTTTGTTTGTTTGTTTGTTTGTTTGTTTGTTTTTTAGGGTAATCATCATCAAAAACATACCTGGTGTTTGTCTTGTTTCATAGAAATCTTTTTGCTTAAAGTGCCGAGATTACACCTTTTTTTTTTTTTTCTCCCCCATCATCACCAGGTTTAGTCCTGGCTTAGTCCTGACCTCTATAGACCTGGTTTAGACCTGCATTAGTCCTGGTTTAGTCCTGACTGATAGACCTGGTTTAGTCCTGGTTTAGTCCTGACCTATAGACCTGGTTTAGTCCTGGATTAGTCCTGACCTATAGACCTGGTTTAGTCCTGGATTAGTCCTTGTTTAGTCATGGTTTGTTTCTGCTCTACAGACCTGGTTTAGTCCTAGTTTAGTCCTGACCTATAGACCTGGTTTAGACCTGGATTAGTCCTGGTTTAGTCCTGACGTATAGACCTGGTTTAGTCCTGACCTATAGACCTGGTTTAGACCTGGATTAGTCCTGGATTAGTCCTGGTTTAGTCCTGCTCTACAGACCTGGTTTAGTCCTAGTTTAGTCCTGACCTATAGACCTGGTTTAGACCTGGTTTACTCCTGGTTTAGTCCTGCTCTATAGACCTGGTTTAGTCCTGGATTAGTCCTGGTTTAGTCCTGCTCTACAGACCTGGTTTAGTTCTAGTTTAGTCCTGGTTTAGTCCTGGTTTAGACCTGGATTAGTCCTGGATTAGTCCTGGTCTAGTCCTGGATTAGTCCTCGTTTAGTCGTGCTCTATAGACCTGGATCGCATTTGAAAAATCAGATCTGGGTCGTTCAGACTGTCATTAGAAGATCAGATACAGGTCGCATAGAGGCGAAAAAATCAGATTTGGGTCACTTCAGGCTGCAGTCTGAACGTCACCTTAGTGGCTGATTTTGGTAACTGTGCTTTCCAATGAGGCAGTTTAGGCATTGGAGCGCCCTCTACTGCCACCAACGGGGAAAAAAGTAGAAAGTAAATGCTCTGCTAATAGAGCCGCGTGTGGACATACAGAAGTTTGACCACAGAATGAGTCCGATGATGATTTATGGACTTAAAAACTGCACAGGAGAAGTCCGGAGTTTTACCTATGACGCAACTAAATGGACAAAATACAAACTTAGCATTTTTGAGTGAACTTTGGATGAATGGATTAATGAAACAAGCAAAAATGAAGCAAAACACAACTCCAGGTATGTTTCCAGGACTAAACCAGGTCTATATAGGTCAGGACTAAACTAGGACTAAACCAGGACTAAACCAGGACTAAACCAGGTCTAAACCAGGTCACTACTAAACCAGGACTAAACCAGGTCTATAGAGCAGGAATAAACCAGGACTAAACCAGGACTGGTTTGGACCTGGTTTAGACTTGGTTTGGACCTGGTTTAGACTTGGTTTGGACCAAGTTTGGACCTGGTTTAGACTTGGTTTGGTCCTGCTTTAGACCTGGATTAGACCTGGGTTGGACCTGGTTTAGATCTGGTTTAGACCTGGTTTATACCTCGTTTGGACCTGGTTTGCACCTGGTTTAGACTACGTTTTGACCTGGTTTAGACCAGGTTTAGACTACGTTTTGACCTGGTGTAGACCAGGTTTGGACCTGGTTTGGACCTGGTTTAGACTTGGTTTGGACCTGGTTTAGACTATGTTTGGACCAAGTTTGGACCTGGTTTAGACTTGGTTTGGTCCTGCTTTAGACCTGGATTAGACCTGGTTTGGACCTGATTTAGACCTGGTTTAGACCTGGTTTGGACCTGGTTTGCACCTGGTTTAGACTTGGTTTGGTCCTGCTTTAGACCTGGATTAGACCTGGTTTGGACCTGATTTAGACCTGGTTTAGACCTGGTTTGGACCTGGTTTGCACCTGGTTTAGACTACGTTTGGACCTGGTTTAAACCTGGTTTGGACCTGGTTTAGACCTGGTTTGGACCTGGTTTAGACTTGGTTTGGACCTGGTTTAGACCTGGTTTAGACTATGTTTGGACCAAGTTTGGACCTGGTTTGGTAATAAGCGTAAAAGCTCAAAAAAATAAACAATTTCTCATAACAAAATAAAGTTATTTTGCTATGGATCGTACCTGGACGACCGAGAGAGCACACAGACAATTTCTCATAACACAAGTAAAAAGGTTTTATAGCACGACATAAGATTGACTTCTTCTTTCGTTTTCTTCTTTTTATTTATTTTATTTCGCTGCCCAATTGAATCCACTCAGCCTTAATAGAAATAGCACTTTTGTCCTTATTCGGGTCTAAGCTGAGCCCATCTGAGCCTGTCCCCTCTCATCTGCTGCTCAGCCCTCTTCTCTTTGGACTTCTCTCTTTTCTCTTCTCTGACGCCGCATTATTTCCCCACTCCTCCGAGACGCCGCTCCCTCGCTCCCTCGCTCTCTGCGTGCACGCCGGGCTGAGGGCGAAACGCAGAATTCCAATGTGATTCTAGTGTTTATTTGAGCGAGTGGTGTTAAAGTGGGAGATGGAGAGATGTTTGTGATGGACAGAGACTCGGGGGTAAGGCTGGGACAAACAAGACTATTATTTAAAAATAGCCCTGGTTTAGTCCTGACCTATAGACCTGGTGTAGTCCTAGTTTAGTCTTGACCTCTATAGACCTGGTTTAGTCCTAGTTTAGTCCTGGTTTAGTCCTGGTTTAGTCCTGACCTCTATAGACCTGGTTTAGTCCTGGTTTAGTCCTGCTCTATACATCTGGTTTAGTCCCGGTTTAGTCCTGGTTTAGTCCTGACCTCTATAGACCTGGTTTAGTCTTGGTTTAGTCCTGCTCTATAGACCTGGTTTAGACCTGGTTTAGTCCTGGTTTAGTCCTAGTTTAGTCCTGGTTTAGTCCTGACCTCTATAGACCTGGTTTAGTCCTGCTCTATAGACCTGGTTTAGTCCTAGTTTAGTCCTGCTTTATAGACCTGGTTTAGTCCTGACCTATATAGACCTGGTTTAGTCCTGGTTTAGTCCTGCTTTATAGACCTGGTTTAGTCCTGGTTTAATCCTGCTCTATAGACCTGGTTTAGTCCTGACCTATATAGACCTGGTTTAGACCTGGTTTAGTCCTGACCTATATAGACCTGGTTTAGTCCTGGTTTAGTCCTGCTTTATAGACCTGGTTTAGTCCTGGTTGAGTCCTGCTCTATAGACCTGGTTTAGTCCTGGTTTAGTCCTGGTTGAGTCCTGCTCTATAGGCCTGGTTTAGTCCTGTTTATTTATTTTAGTTTATTCATTGTTTTTATTAAGGGATTTTTGTTTTCTTTTCTGCAGACATGCTTGCCTGTCCAGCCAGTCTCTTTACATTCTGTTAGAATCCAAAAGGGTCTGGAATCGGACCACAGAGAAACCTGAGACGAAAACCTAAGACAAAAACCTGAGACGATCCAAATTTGAGACGAAAACACAGCCGCTAATTCGCAAATATGGAAAACATCTTCAAAATTCTTGTAATATTCAACAAAATATATAACATCTTTAACACTGACACTGCTGCTTAAAAAACACCTAAAGGACACTGACACTGCTGCTTAAAAGACACCTAAATGACACTGACACTGCTGCTTAAATGACACTTAAATGACACTGACACTGCTGCTTAAAATACACATAAATGGCACTGACACTGCTGCTTAAAATACACTTAAATAGCACTGGCACTGCTGCTTAAAATACACTTAAATTACACTCACACTGCTGCTTAAATGTCACCATTCATTCATTCATTCATTCATATTATATACAAGTTTACTGTACTTTTGCTACGGGTATATGTGATGTTTTAGTCATGGTGGTTATTGTCTTGTTTATCAGATGTTTTATGTTCACTGTGGGCCTAGGGGGCGTTGCAATTTCAAATCCTGTATGTGCAACCTGTACATATGGTTTTTGACAATAAAACTGACTTTGAACGTTACCTGAGATCAGTCATAGTTTGGTGTTGATTCTGCAAAAATCTGCTCAGTTTCTCAGTCCTTTATGTCAAATTTTCTCCGTTTTTAGATGTACGCCGCCATGTTTTTCACGCAAACAGAGCATGCTTCTCTCTGATTAATTAATCCACCTGTCAGTCACACCTTCTGAAATCAGGGAGACAGGAAACAGCTCCAGATCCACTGTCTTTGGCCAGGTAACAAAAGATGAACCAGGATTTTCCTCATATCTACTAGTGTGTTAAAGGGGCTGTTCTTGATGTGTTTTTTGTTTGTTAGTTTGTTTGTTTGTTTGGTTTTGTTGTTCTTTTTTTTCTCAATTTTTAAATGCAGCCACAGCTAAAATCTAATTAGAATGTTGTGTGAAAAGTCCTCATAAATTCTGTGAATAATTAGGACCCTGGGACTGTGTTAGCAAAGTGAGGAAACTGGACGGCTTTAGTTCTGTTTTTTAACATTTTTAAACTTTTTAAAATAGTCTACAGACATTTGTGTTAAGACGTGGAAGTGTTGGGATAAAAATGAGGTGTGGCCATTTAAACCTGATGCCCTGAACATATGCCCGGTGCAGTTATTCACAGACGTTACTTCTCCTTCTTCTCTAGAGCTGCTTGAATCATTTGAATTAGTCCTGAGATGTATTATGGATCTACACAATTTACTACAAACTAAGGTCAAAATGAAAAACTAAACAGTACGAGCGCATCTCGAATCAATAAAACATTTAAGTGGATAAAAAAGATGGAATGGAGCTCAGCCGAAGCAGATCTCTTTGTGCGCAATATTGTTAATCTTTGGAAGTCAGAAGTTCTTGCATATTAAATGAAAACATTCACTTTCCCACATGGGCTAATCCCTGCAGCATCTGTAGTCTACTGTAGGGAAGTTGTAGGTAAATAAAACGATAAAAGACGCTGTAAGAAGAGTCTTTTCTCCGCGGGGCCTCACAGAGCTCCACACAGGCTCAGAGCAAAGAAGCCCACCTGTGCAGTCTCTGTTTTTACATTTGTTCAATGTAAAACACAATATTTCTCCGAAAACAGTTTGATTCTCTGTTGTGCATCTCGCAAGTGAGCGCAGAGCAGTGGGCGGGGACAGGGGGTAGGTGAAAACCATGGCCTATAATCAAATGGTGTGCGCTTGCTTAGTGACTAGGGCTGTCGCGGTTCAAGAACTTCCTTTGCGGTAACTTTACCTGCCTAATAATAACACATCTACACTGGGGTTGTACTTGAAAAATATCTATAAAACCACAGTCAGTAGTGTAGTGCAGTGTAATGGCAAGTTTATTTATAAAAAGAACAAAGAGAACAAAAAGATCAACAAGAACGTCGTGATTTGGAGCTTTTGTCAAAAATAATTTTCCGATCACCGAAGCTGCTCCAGCCTGATGGATCATTTGAACGATAAACACGTCCGGACAAGTTCCATTGTTACCGGTGATAGAGCGAGCGTGAGCGCACTTCACCAAACCACTAAACCAACAAACCAACAAACCAACAAACCACCCAACAAACCACCAAACCACCAAACCACCAAACCAACAAAACACCAAACCACCCAACAAACCACCAAACCACCAAACCAACAAACCACCAAACCACCAAACCAACAAACCACTAGACCACCAAACCAACAAACCACCAAACCACCAAACCACCAAACCAATAAACCACCAAACAACCAAACCACCAAACCAACAAACCACCAAACCAACAAACCACCAAACCAACAAACCAATAAACCACCAAACCAAGAACCACCAAACCAGCACACCAATCAACCACGCTCGAAAAATTTGGGAAACGAATGAGCAAAGTGACCACATGAAAACTGACAAACTCAATCGCAAAGTGGGTTCGCTCACTCACTCACAATCCCTCTCTCACACTCTTAAAATGTGATTAATTAGCTTAATTAATTACAAATCCTGTAATTAATTAGATTATTTTTTTAATTGCCTGACAGCACCAGAAAAAATAAATGGTTATATTTATCCAATGATTTGTACTATAAAGTTATTTTCTGCTTAACTTCACCATTTTAATACTTTTTTAAATTCATCCATCCATCCATTTTCTTCTTCTTATCCGGGGCCGGGTCGCGGGGCAAAGTCTAAGCAGGGACTCCCAGACTTCCTTCACCCCGGACACTTCCTCCAGCTCCTCCAGGGGGACCCCAAGGCGTTCCCAGGCCAGCCGGGAGACATAGTCCCTCCAGCGTGTCCTGGGTCTTCCCCGAGGCCTCCTCCCGGTGGGACATGCCCAGAACACCTTCCGAGGGAGGCGTCCAGGAGGCGTCCGGAACAGACGCCCGAGCCACCTCAGCTGCTCCTCTCAACGTTGGGAAGCAGCAGCTCTACTCTGAGCCCCTCCCATGTGACTGAGCTCCTCACGCTATCGCCCAGCCACTCTGCGGAGGAAACTCATTTCGGGCGCTTGTATCCGCGATCTCGTCCTTTCGGTCATTACCCAGAGCTCATGACCATAGGTGAGGGTAGGAACGTAGATTGACCGGTAAATTGAGAGCTTCGCCTTTTGGCTCAGCTCCCTCTTCACCACAACGGTCCAGTACAGCGACCGCATCACTGCCGATGCTGCACCAATCCGCCTGTCAATCTCACGCTCCATCCTCCCCTCACTCGTGAACAAGACCCCGAGATACTCCTCCACTTGAGGCAAGGACTCCCCACCAACCCGGAGAGGGGAAGCCACCTTTTTCCGGTCGAGAACCATGGCCTCGGATTTGGAAGAGCTGATCCTCATCCCAGCTGCTTCACACTCGGCTGCAAACCGCCCCAGTGCACATTGGAGCCCTACAACATCCAGAGACCTGAGATACTCAGGACGGATCTCATCCACCTCCCGGGGCCTTGCCACCGAGGAGCTTTCCATCCACCTCAGTGACTTCAGCCAGGGTGATGAGTCCGCCTCCGAGTCTCCAGCCTCTGCTTCCTCCTCAGAAGACATGACAGCGGGATTGAGGAGATCCTCAAAGTATTCCTTCCACCATCCGATAACATCCCCAGTCGAGGTCAACAGCTCCCCACCCGCACTGTAAACAGTGTTGGTGAAGCACTGCTTATCCCTCCTGAGGTGCCGAACGGTTTGCCAGAATTTCTTTGAGGCCATCCGATAGTCCTCCTCCATGGCCTCTCCGAACTCCTCCCAAACCTGAGTTTTTGCCTCTGCGACCGCCCGGGCTGCATGTGGACAGCGCCATGTGGACAAAAGGCCAAAACGAATAAAAACTTCGGATGGATGTCCTAAGTTACGCCTTGAGGAGCGCAACAGTGATGATCGACCAAACCTGTTCTTTCTGACACTGGGTAGTGATGCGCGGGTCGACCCATAACCCGCGGGTTTGGGCGAGTTGGTTAACTCGATGAGAAGAGGTTAAGCGAGAGCAGGTGAGTCTGGTCCCATCATACTGGGTCACATCGCCTAAAGCAGGGGTGTCAAACTCATTTTGGTCCGGGGGCTGTATCCAGCCTACTTTGATCCCAAAAGGGCCAGATCAGAAAACTCATGGCAAATATACCTCAAAAATATCAATAAGTCCAAATATTTGTGCAGAGAAACACAAATCTAGTACAGAAGTCTTTTTTATTTGATGAACTCTTTCTTTTACAAAATATTATAATATTATGAACAACCTGAAACTGTAAGAAAAATGGAGTTTCAACACAAGCACACAGGTTTCCCATTCACCTCCGTGAACAAATAGGAATTAGTCAATTTTTCTTGGAAAATCCTGCACTCGGCGTCCACTTTTCTAATTTTTGACATTTTGCTGATGAGGGTGTCACAGTCAACAGTCAAAACGATGGTCCTTTAAGAGCGTTTGGAAAGAGGCGGGTCTTCATTTGTGCTGCTCTGGAGGGAGGGGCCACGAACAGAGGCCCTGGAGACACTGCTATGCTAAACTGCGCAGAAAAGAGGCTCAGAAAATGACCAATATTTTAATAGAAAATTTAAATGTAATTAAAATATTTTAATAGAAAATCAGCCGAGGGCCAGATTAAAGTTCTTGGATGGCCGGATCTGGCCCCCGGGCCGCATGTTTGACACCCCTGGCCTAAAGTATGTGTCTCTGATGAATAAACAAGGAGTTTTGTGTTTGCATGTGTTACCTGCACAAAGAGGACAACTTTTATCGCCGAACGAAAACAGCAAGAGATGAGAAAAAGGCTCGCGAGCGCACGGAGCAGACGTGTTATAAACAGGGATGCACAATATATATCGGCATTAACGTCAGTATCGGCCGATATTGACCAAATTTTAACATATCGTATCGGCCCGATGTGTAAAAGTGGGCCGATATTAACGACCGATATTTGTCAGTACAGTAATCCATTGAATTAACGTTTTCTCACATTTCTCTCTCGTTTAAACACTCAAACTTTCGTAGATTTTCAACAAAATGCATTAATAGTGAAGCGTGGACACGTGCGCTCATCGTGCTCAAATCCGTGACTGGCGCGGGGCTGCGAGCACGAGACCCGTGCCCAAACGGTGCCTCCTCTAGACCAGGTCTAAACCAGGATTAAGCCACCGCGGGCTCTTGCATGCGTTCGTTCATGCCGAGGTTTGATGTGCTCGGACTGCGTGTGTCGCGTGCATTGCGTGCGTTGCGTGTGTTGTTGCTAGCCTCAGCCGTGACTCAAAAACAAAAAGAGCAAATCAGGCAGGAAAAGAACAGGTAGAGATCGTTTACAGAGGGATCCATATGCCGCTGCATTTCCACAAACTCACTCGCCTCTGTTCGGGTGTAAAGGCTCAGGGTACACCGGTGAAGCTGCTGCTGCTAATAGCAAACCAGGAAATAGACCCGCACACGGTGGTTTAATCCTTGTTTAGACCTGGTTTAGTCCTGGTTTAGTCCAGGTCTAGACCGGGTCCAGTCCTGGTTTAGTCCAGGTTTAGTCCTGGTCCAGTCCAGGTTTAGACCTTGTTTAGACCTGGTCTAGACCTGGTTTAGTCCACGTTTAGTCCTGGTCTGGCAAAGGTCCCTTAGCCAATCAGGAAGCAGAACACAATGTTACACTATTTAAAAAAAAAAAATCAGGAGTCAAAACACGTTTTGAAAATAAAAGACGACATTCAAAAATTAATTTTGCATGATTTTCAGTCTGTATAAAATGTTATCTCAGAATTAAAAATAAATAAATATCGGCATCGGCTAATATCGGCCGATATCAGCAACATCAATATCGGTATCGGCCAAAATGTTCACATCGGTGCATCCCTAGTTATAAATATTTTTATAACTGCGCATTGAAACTACAAAAGATGCTCCAGTGTGAATGAGACCGGTCCCGGATCACACACGTCAACACGGTGCAAAAACAAACCTCCTGACCTGGACCAGTGTTGCCAACTTAGCGACTTTGTCGCTATTTTTAGCTACTTTTTGGACCCCCCTAGCGAGAAAATTAGACAAAAGCGACTAGCGACAAATCTAGCGACTTTTTTTGGTGATCAGAGGCTCCAAGATCGCGGGAGGGGGAAAAAATAATTGCGCCGTTTTCTCTCTTTCCCCGTTCAGAGAAAGAAACAGAGGGACAGAGAGGGGCAGTGGAAGAGAGACACACACACCAGTCTCTCCTCTGCTCCCTCCCATCTCGTCAGATCGCCTCGGAGTCTGGTCATTCCTCTCTCTGTTTCTGTCATTCAGTTCCTCTCGTCACGTGCATATCCCTCTCATTCTTTAGAGCCATAGGCTCTGATTCTCAATAAGTGTATGCCTATGCGCTCTGATTTGTTTTCTTTTTCTTTTTGGCGACACAAAGTCACAAGTAGCACTGCTTAAAAAGCTACAGCACAGAAAAGTTTAAAAAAGCTAGTTCTTTAGCACCAAAAAAATAAAAAATAAAACGCTATAGTTTGCCCACAATAGCACAAAAAAACAAAAAATAAATAAAACGCTTTAGTTAAACTACAGCACAAAAAAAAAAACACAAAATAAAAAAGCAAGCTATAGATCTTGAACTACAGCTCCAAAAAAAATATGTAAAAAATAAAAACCAAATAAAAAAATAAAAAACGGCTCGTCTAGCTACTTTTAGCTACTTCTAGGCGGGCCAATAGCTACTTCCGATGCTGGGGAGTTGGCAACACTGACCTGGACGAGACCTCCAGAGCACGAACACTTCAGGTGCTCCTCACTCCACGATCCAGCCACTTCAGTCCCAAACTCCACTAAAAACGTCTATGAGCACTACATCCTGTGAGTGCGTGGGCCGTTTCAAACACGTCCAACCAGCGCGAGTGAGGGGAAATAGTAAAACAAAGGCTGATTTTAACAAATGACACAAACAAAACTGCGTGTTCGTGTTCTGCAGACACGACGTTCAGCTGGTGCGGGTTCGGGTCAGGTCGGTTCCCAATAATGAAACAAAACACAACTCCAGGTCTGTTTGTGTAGAGGAAACATTATAACAGATCAGAAAACAGCGTAATATATGCGCCCTTTAATTATAAGGAGGTAAAAGCTCCGAAAAGTTCATTTAGCGTCACCACCACAGACGGAAAAACAAACAGAACGTCTCTTCAGTTCTTCATGTTTGTGTTCGGTGAGTCACAAGTGTCCACAGCCTGAATAGAGCTGTTTTCAACACACACACACACACTGACAGCGCACACACACACACACACACACACACACACACACACACACACACTGACAGCGCGCACACACACACACACACACACACACACAGAGGAGTGAAGTGTGTGTGTGTGTGACAGCAGCATTTTTTTTTCTGACAGAGCGACACTGGAGCCCGGGTCTGTATCAACTGTTTACACAGTCTCTCTGACATCTCTACTGCTACTACTACTACTACTACTACTACTACTACTGCTACTCCTGATACTACTACTACTACTACTACTACTACTGCTACTACTACTACTACTACTACTACTGCTACTGCTACTGCTGATACTACTACTACTACTACTACTACTACTACAGTTACTAGTACTGCTGTGATTGATGCTACTACTGCTTGTACTGTACTCCCAAAGCACCGTTTTGTTCACTGCGCTCCAAAGTCTCTTGTCTGTGTATATGGGATAAGAAAGTGTATTCACAAGAAATTAATCCATGCATATACCGTACTGGCCCGAATATAAGACGACCCTGATTATAAGACGACCCCCTCTTTTTCAAGACTCAAGTTTGGAAAAAATACTTTTTGAACACCAAATTTAATTTTTATACAGAAAATAATTACAGTACATCTGAAACAAATGATTATAACAATATATTCGAGAGAAAAAGCCTGTTATTTTGCCTCATTTAAATCATGCAAAAACTGTCTATCACATCTTAATATCTGAACATTTAAATATGTAAACTAAAGTGCAATCACATTTGTAAATGAATGGCTTCTGGTTTTTGAAATGTGAATAAACCAATCTACTGTGATAAAACAACAAAATTGCAATAACTGCATTGACCATCAAAGTGAAGTCTAAGTGAAGTTGGCTGCCGGTTAACCTGGCCGATCTTCGACACACTTTTCTCCAGATTGTCGCTACGTTTCTCCATTTTCTGTTATCTCTTCTCTTATTTTCTTCTCTTTTCTTTCTTACCGCTATTTTTTGGTTCAGTTCAGCATTCGCTTTAAAGATATCTGGCGCCATCTAGCGTTGTGAATGGGTATAATGTCTAGACCCCGAATGTAAGACGACTCCCTCTTTTTCAGTCTTATTTCAGTGCAAAAAACATCGTCTTATATTCGGGCCAATACGGTATTTGGATAAAACAAATATTTGGATACGGATTTCTCAGATGGAAGAAAGTGGACAAAAATACGTCATCGGTTACGTCATCACGCCATCACGGGGGGGGGTTGCGCAAGTGAGGTTTTTTTTCGCTGAAAACGGCGTGGTGCATGCATAACTGAGACACACAGACCGATTTTCTGGGCACAGAAGCGCTGTGACCAGTGGCTAGAGTTTTGAATTGCTTAACAATGTCAAATAAACCAATAAAAAGACTAGAGTATCCAATCACCGTTCGCTTAATCCCTGGTCCAGTGACATAATTTGAAATGCCTTGCTGGGACGTAACGTAGCTGTTGCTTGACTTGACAACGATGGAAGATCAAGACAAGACACGACAAAACAAGACATAACAGCTGGTAATGTTCATATTTTGTTGAGTAGAGCGCTACAGCTGAGGGGATGAAGGATTTCTTGTATCTGTTTTTATGCGCTAGTGGTACATTGTAGCGCCGACCTGACGGAAGCAGTTGGAAGGAGTGATGGAGAGGAGTCCTCTGTGATCAGGTTGGCTTTCCTGATCACTGCACTGAATGCTGGAGGTGAAGAGGCAGCACATTTTCCGGACACTCGCAAGGCCAGTTAATTTACCAGTAAAGTTATCAGACCAAACGCGCAAGCCTAGCTACACGCCATGCAGACTGTTTCAGACTGTTTCAGCGCATGCGTAATCTCGATGCTGATCGACTTTTCTTCTGCTGACGCATGTGACGTGATGACGTAACCGATGACGTATTTTTGTCCACTTTCTTCCATCTGAGAAATTCGTATCCAAATATTTGTTTCATCCAAATATTTGTTTCATCCAAATACTGTATATGCATGGATTAATTTCTTGTGACTATGTTTTCGCGTGGATTAATTTTATTTGCGTGGATTAATTTTATTTGCGTGGATTAATTTTATTCACGTGGATTCATTTCTTGTGACTATGTTTTCGCGTGGATTAATTTTATTTGCATGGATTAATTTTATTTGCGTGGATTAATTTTATTCACGTGGATTAATTTTTATTTGCGTGGATTAATTTTATTCGCGTGGATTAATTTTATTCGCGTGGATTAATTTTATTCACGTGGATTAATTTTATTCGCGTGGATTAATTTTATTTGCGTGGATTAATTTGATTTGCGTGGATTAATTTGATTTGCGTGGATTAATTTTATTCACGTGGATTAATTTCTTGTGACTATGTTTTCGCGTGGATTAATTTTATTTGCATGGATTAATTTTATTTGCGTGGATTAATTTTATTTGCGTGGATTAATTTTATTCACGTGGATTAATTTTTATTTGCGTGGATTAATTTTATTCGCGTGGATTAATTTTATTCACATGGATTAATTTTATTCGCGTGGATTAATTTTATTTGCGTGGATTAATTTTATTCGCGTGGATTAATTTTATTTGCGTGGATTAATTTTATTCACGTGGATTAATTTCTTGTGACTATGTTTTCACGTGGATTAATTTTTATTTGCGTGGATTAATTTTATTCGCGTGGATTAATTTTATTTGCGTGGATGAATTTTATTTGCGTGGATTAATTTTATTTGCATGGATTAATTTCTTGTGACTACATTTTTGCGTGGATTAATTTTATTTGCGTGGATTAATTTTATTCGCATGGATTAATTTTATTCATGTGGATTAATTTTATTTGCATGGATTTATTTTATTCGCGTGGATTAATTTCTTGTGACTACATTTTCGCGTGGATTAATTTTATTCGCGTGGATTAATTTTATTCGCGTGGATTAATTTTTATTTGCGTGGATTAATTTTATTTGCATGGATTTATTTTATTCGCGTGGATTAATTTTTATTTGCGTGGATTAATTTTATTCGCGTGGATTAATTTTATTCACGTGGATTAATTTCTTGTGACTACATTTTCGCGTGGATTAATTTTATTCACGTGGATTAATTTTATTTGCGTGGATTAATTTTATTTGCGTGGATTAATTTTATTTGCGTGGATTAATTTCTTGTGACTATGTTTTCGCGTGGATTAATTTTATTTGCATGGATTAATTTTATTTGCGTGGATTAATTTTATTTGCGTGGATTAATTTTATTCACGTGGATTAATTTTTATTTGCGTGGATTAATTTCATTCACGTGGATTAATTTTATTCGCGTGGATTAATTTTATTCACGTGGATTAATTTTATTCGCGTGGATTAATTTTATTCGCGTGGATTAATTTTATTTGCGTGGATTAATTTTATTCACGTGGATTAATTTCTTGTGACTGTTTTCGCGTGGATTAATTTTTATTTGCGTGGATTACTTTTATTCGCGTGGAATAATTTTATTTGCGTGGATTAATTTTATTTGCGTGGATTAATTTTATTTGCATGGATTAATTTCTTGTGACTACATTTTCGCGTGGATTAATTTTATTTGCGTGGATTAATTTTATTCGCGTGGATTAATTTTATTCACGTGGATTAATTTTATTTGCATGGATTTATTTTATTCGCGTGGATTAATTTCTTGTGACAACATTTTCGCGTGTATTAATTTTATTTGCGTGGATTAATTTTATTCGCGTGGATTAATTTTTATTTGCGTGGATTAATTTTATTTGCATGGATTTATTTTATTCGCGTGGATTAATTTTTATTTGCGTGGATTAATTTTATTCGCGTGGATTAATTTTATTCACGTGGATTAATTTCTTGTGACTACATTTTCGCGTGGATTAATTTTATTCACGTGGATTAATTTTATTTGCATGGATTAATTTTATTTGCATGGATTAATTTTATTTGCGTGGATTAATTTCTTGTGAATACAAATTATTTTGCCTACTTTCTTATCCCATATGTGTATCACTGAGCGAAAGTTACAGTGAAAACATCGGTTATGACGTCTTCAATACAGGAGAATAAAGATCACGCAAACAATCACGAATCAGCCTAAATACAACGTCAGAGAAGGAAACACCTAGAGAAAAAGCTCTGAAGAGTTCCTTTCCGTCGTCTCCTTTAGAGCTGCTGAGGTGTTTGGATGTCCCCGGGCTTCCTCCTGCGGCGTGAACTTTGTCCAAATTGTTTCCTATAAAAAAACAGCCGAGATCCAGACGAGCAGTTTGAGTCTGCTCAGATAAGGAGCAGACGGAGGGGGTCCGCAGGCTCCCAGCATGCTTTGTGCTCCTCGCTGAAGTGTGTGAGCGAGCGGAGGAGAACAAAGTACCGGTGAAATGTTAGAGGAGCGGTTCTGGAAGAGTGAGCCGGATTTAGGTCGAGGGCGGAACGCAAATCGAGTCCTGGCGATTCCAAAACTGAGTTGAACTGAGTGAGGTCGTTCCAAAGACACTACGCAGATTTATATTTGGAATTCTGAAGTTAAACTGATAGTGTTTAACTTTCTGGAAGTCAACAGCAGGATTCTAAGGAAATAGAAAGTTAAAATCATACTTTGGAACAGGATTTTAACTTTGGATTTCCTTAGAATCCTTCACGTCATGATGATTATTTGAGTCTAATTGGTCAAAGCGTCAAAACAGCAAAACAAAAACAAAAATCAAACTTTCAGGTTGAGAAAACAGAAGAAGAATCCCGCACAGTCCCGCTTGTAAATTGTGAATTTTATTTGGACATCAACAACGTTTTGGGACTAGATCTTCATCAGGCAAACAAAAAACAAAACAAAAATACATCCAGTTGAGGGAAAAGCACAAAGCGTTTACCTTCTGCGCTTTTTTCGTCAACGAAATAATCCGTATTTTCACTCAAATAATCTGTTGCCATCACCATGTTTTTTTTGGTTCATTTGGGTGCTTTGCCTTCACCCAAACCTCAGTGCTGTGACGTGATTTCAAGTAAAAAATTTAAATTGACAAAAAAAATTGACTCAAGTAAAAGTATTATTTTTATATTTTATTTATTATATGTATTTTTTTTAATATATATATATATATATATATATATATATATATATATATATATATATATATATATATATATATATATATATATATATATATATATATATATATATATATCACACACAGACTGACAGAATGGTGATGGTGAACCAACCAGACATAGTGGTGGTGGATAAGCAACAGAACAGAGCCGTGGTGGTGGACATTGGAATACCAAGTGATGGTAACATCAGGAAAAAGGAACACGAGAAACTAGAGAAATACCAGGGGCTCAAGGAAGAGCTGGAGAAGGCTTGGAAGGTGAAGGCATCAGTGGTGCCCGTGGTGATCGGAGCATGCATATATATATATGTATATATATAAAATATATATATATATAATATATATATATATATATATATATATATAAAATATATATATATATATAAAATATATATATATATATATATATAATATATATATATATATATATATATATAAAATATATATATATATATATATATTATATATATATATATATATATATATATATATATATATATATATATATATATATATATATATATATATATATATATATATATATATATATATATATATATATATATATATATATATATATATATATATATATATATATATATATATATATATATATATATATATATACATATATATATATATATATATATATATATATATATATATATATTAGGGATGCAAATTATCGGTTAATTCATTAACTGATAGTTGATTGACCTTATCGATCGATTAACGATTAACTGATAAGCGACGTTTTTCACCTGAATTTTAGTGTTTCAATAGGATCTTTAAGAATATAAGCTATAGTAACATAACACTTGAGTCATAAATATATCATAGTATTATTATATTGTATATTAATTATTCCTTAGTAAAAAGCAGACAAATGTATTGATGCTGAATAACAAAATACAGTAATCCCTCGCTCTATCCAATTATTTTTTTTTATAGTGTAACATTTTTTTATAGTGTAACATTGTGTTCTGTCCTGATTGGCTAAGAGACTAGACCAGGACTGAACGTGGACTGGACCAGGTCTGAACCAGGTCTGGACCTGGACTGGACCTGGACTGGACCGGGACTCAACCGGGTCTAGACCTGGACTAGACCAGGATTAAACCACCACGTGGCGCTGGTGGTACACCACGTGCCGCCCCGCGCCCCGAGCCCAGGCGGGGCGCGGGCCGCGGCGAAACCAGCAGCAGCGGCACGCATTCCGGGTTCGATCTCGCCTCGCGCGTACACCCGGGGCTACTGAGCAGTGCCGTTGTGGCCTGCGGTCGGCTGTGAGTCGAGCTTGGCGCAGCGCGGTTGCCTTGTTTCGGGTGCGCGTGTCCACGTGTCCGCTGTTAGCGGTTAATTACAATTAATGCATTTTGATCGACCAACGTCTTAATCGACAATTAACCGTTAATCGATTAATTGTTGCCATCCCTAATATATATATATATATATATATATAATTTTACTTTTTATGTGCTTTCTCTGCCCCTTCCTCTCTTCTCTCTCTTTCTTACTCTCATCTCCCTCTCACTCCTTTATATCCCCTCTCTCCTTTCCTCTTTGTCTCCCTCCTACCCTCCCTCCCTTCTCTCTCTTTCTCTGGTGTAAAGTGTCTCATCCCTCACTCTCTCTTTCTCCTCTCGTCCCTCCATGCCCTCTCTCTCTCTAATGTAAAGTGTCTCATCCCCCTCTTTCTCTTCTCTCTCTCTCCTCCCTTCACCCCCCCCCTCTCTGATGTAAAGTGTCTCATCCCCCTCTCCTCTCCTCCCTCTGTGGTGATGTCTGTAGTTGGAACGTGCAGCGTTTGACAAAGACGATGTGTTTTTTCCTCTTTAGTCTTTAGCAGTCTGAGGACGTCCCAGAGAAAGAGAGGAGAGAGAGGGAAGAGAGAGAGAGAGAGGGAGGAGGAGAGAAGAGAGGGGGGAGAGAGGAAAGAGACAGGAGGAGAGAGAGAGACAGAGAGAGAGAGGAGACAGAGGAAAGAGAGAGGGAGGAGGAGAGAAGAGGAGAGGATAAACAGTACAGAGGAGGAGAGAGAAGAGAGATGGGAGGAGAGAAGACAGAGGGGGGAGAGAGAGGAAAGAGACAGGAGGAGAGAGAGAGAAAGAGAGAGAGAGAGAGAGAGAGAGAGAGAGAGAGAGAGAGAGAGAGAGAGAGAGAGAGAGAGAGAGAGAGAGAGAGAGAGAGAGACAGAGAGGAGAGAAAGAGAGAGGAGGAGGAGAGCAGGGGGAAGGAGAGGGAGAAGAGAGAGGAAAGAGAAGAGAGAGACAGCAGAGAAAGAAGAGAGAGGCAGGGTACATACAGTACATCATCACACTTATGTCCCCACAAACATGAGGCACAAACCAGGACCAGGACTAGACCAGACATGAACCAGTATTAAACCAGGACCTAACCAAGCCGGTCATGCTTCTGTCCTCAGGACAAAAGTGTCTTTCCTCTGTGTCCTGCAGCATCACAGCAGCCTCCAGGGGGCGCCAGGTGAACACAACAGACCTCAAAGTATTTCCTCTGGAAGGTCTTCTGCCACCTTTGCTGCCACATATGGTGTAAAAAGAATGTTTTGTGTCATGTCTGAGTAACTCTTTATTATTAGTCTGTCTAGTGTAAAGCTCAAAATGCTCTGTTCCACCTTGTGATGTCATCAAGTGATCAAATTAACAGCTACCAAACGATTCAAGTAAAGATGTTTAGTTTATTTTAAAAACAAGAAGAACAAGAAGAACTCCTAAATATGCAATGGCACGAAAACACAACTCCAGATGTGTTTGTGATGAAGAAACGATATCGATCTGAAACTAGAGTTATATCCTCCTGGGACCTGAAGAAAAAAAGTGTATCTGAATTATTATTATTATTATTATTTTAATTTTCTATTTGGAGGTAAATGAACACTTCAGCATTTACATTTTGTTAATTTTATTTTGTATTCATAATAACATGTCGTCTGTAATAGACGTCGGGGACATTTTGGTGTTAAATCCACGTGAAGTTAACGACCTAACAAAAACACTTTTTTTTTTTGATGACAAGCTTGTCACTGTAGAAGCTCTGACAAGCTTCTACAGTCACGTCAAATAGTTTTTAGTCTCCCTTTTAATTTATTTATTTTAGTATTTTTTTTATTTTTTTTTTATGTGTTATTTATTTTGTATTTATTTGTATTTATTTTGTTTATTTATTTTAGTATTTTTAAAATGTATTTTTATGTATTATTTATTTTGTATTTATTTGTATTTATTTATTTGTATTTATTTATTTTTATGTGTTATTTATTTTTTATTTATTTATGTATTTATTTATATATTTATTTATTTATTTTAGTATTTTTTATTTATTTTTATTTTATGTGTTATTTATTTTGTATTTATTTTTATTTATTTTGTTCATTTATTTTAGTATTTTTTTTATTTATTTTTATGTATTATTTATTTTGTATTTATTTATTTTTATGTATTATTTATTTTGTATTTATTTATGTATTTGTATTTATTTATTTTTATATATTATTTATTTTGTATTTATTTAATTATTTTATTTATTTATTTATATATTTATTTATTTATTTTCGTTTTTTTTAATTTATGTGTTATTTATTTTGTATTTATTTGTATTTATTTTGTTTATTTATTTTAGTATTTTTATTTATTTATTTATTTTGTATTTATTAATTTTGTATTTATTTATTTATTTATTTATTTATTTTGTATTCATTTATTTGTATTTTATTTATTTATTTGTATGTATTATTTATTTTGTATTTATTTATTTTTATGTATTATTTATTTTGTATTTATTTATTTGTATATTTATTTATTTTTATTTATTTATTTTAGTATTTTAGTATTTTTGTTATTTATTTTTATGTATTATTTATTTTGACAGACTGGTTAACTCAATGTCCACTTTAAAGGACACAAATGAATGGGCCGGTCCCAGGAGGATATGGGCCCTTTAAAGATCAGACAGAGCAGTGCCTCTAATTAGCATCCCAATAGTGAACACACGCATATTACACATTTTACTATTATCACATTAATTCCAGTGACTAAAGCGAAGTCACAGTCGAACCTCGTCAGTCCGTCGCTCAAATACCAAATCCACACTTCTTATGCTAATCCCACAAAGATTAAAAACGTTTAAAATGTAAATGACTCTTAACTCATGAAAACGCCGCTCGGATACACCGCCATCTTAAATAACCTATTGTCGCTTCGATTCCCGTGTCTGTGCCGCGTATAAAAGCAGGATTTTTTCATCTGTCCTTTAAACTCGAACTCAAAAGACCAAATCATTCTCGTAGCTATATTTTTAAATATTTGTATTAGTCTGTCTACAGCTCCAAAGCTCATCTCCATATCTTTAGTTCGGTGGAGATTGGCAATTCCAGGGTTGAAATGATTCTAGTGGAGGTGTTTGAAGTTTAAAAACGCAGTGGAGCACTTCCGATAATGGAGTGGCCGGAGGGTTTTGTGGCTCACACACTTAGCAGTTTTTGAAACGTTAGACTTAGACAAACTTTATTGATCCACACAAGAAATGACTTGGACAAAGCAGCTCACACATCACAATAAATTATAACGAGTAAAAATATAAATGGTAATAATGAGTGCTGTCAGGTGATTTAAAAATAAAAATTATTACAGGATTTGTAATTAATTAATCGAATTAATCACATTTTAAGAGTGAGTTTGTCAGTTTTTCTGTGGTCGCTTTGCTCAATCGTTTCCCAAATTCTGTGAGCGTGGTTTGGCGGGTTTGGCGGGTTTGGCGGGTTTGGCGGGTTTGGCGGGTTTGGCGGGTTTGGCGGTTTTGGCGGTTTGGTGGTTTGGTGGTTTGTCGGTTTGGTGTTTTGGTGTTTTGTTGATTTGGTGGTTTGTCGGTTTGTCAGTTTGGTGGTTTGTTGGTTTGGCGATTTGTTGGTTTGTTGGTTTGTCAGTTTGTTGGTTTGTTGGTTTGTTGGTTTGGTGGTTTGTCGGTTTGTCGGTTTGGTGGTTTGTCGGTTTGGTATTTTGGTATTTTGGTGTTTTGTTGGTTTGGTGGTTTGGTGGTTTGGTGGTTTGTCGGTTTGTCGGTTTGTCGGTTTGGTGGTTTGTTGGTTTGGTGGTTTGGTGGTTTGTCCATTTGTTGGTTTGTCAGTTTGGGGTTTGGCAGTTTGGGCGGTTTGTTGGTTTGTTGGTTTGGTGTTTTGTTGGTTTGGTGGTTTGTCGGTTTGTCGGTTTGGTGGTTTGTTGGTTTGGCGGTTTGGCGGTTTGGTGGTTTGTCCATTTGTTGGTTTGTCAGTTTGGGGTTTGGCAGTTTGGGCGGTTTGTTGGTTTGGTGGTTTGTCGGTTTGGTGGTTTGTCGGTTTGTCGGTTTGGTGTTTTGGTGTTTTGTTGGTTTGGCGGTTTGGCGGTTTGTCAGTTTGGCGGTTTGTCGGTTTGGTGGTTTGTCGGTTTGTCAGTTTGGTGGTTTGTTGGTTTGGCGGTTTGTTGATTTGGCGGTTTGTTGGTTTGTTGGTTTGGCGGTTTGTCCATTTGTCCGTTTGGTGGTTTGGTGGTTTGGTGGTTTGGTGGTTTGTCGGTTTGGTGTTTTGGTGTTTTGTTGATTTGGTGGTTTGTCGGTTTGTCGGTTTGTCAGTTTGGTGGTTTGTTGGTTTGGCGATTTGTTGGTTTGTTGGTTTGGTGGTTTGTCGGTTTGTCGGTTTGGTGGTTTGTCGGTTTGGTATTTTGGTATTTTGGTGTTTTGTTGGTTTGGTGGTTTGGTGGTTTGTCGGTTTGTCGGTTTGTTGGTTTGGTGGTTTGGTGGTTTGTTGGTTTGGTGGTTTGGTGGTTTGTCCATTTGTTGGTTTGTCAGTTTGGGGTT